>JAJDFF020000264.1:0-46481 GCA_021527025.2 Geoglossum cookeanum | reverse complement strand
AAAAGGAGCGGGGGGGGGAGGGGGGAAAAGAAAAAAAAAAAAAAAAAAAAAAAAAAAAAAAACAACCCCCGCCCATCTCCCCCCCTTTGGGGGGGGGGGGGGGGGGGGGGGGGGGGGTGTAAAGGGCCCGCTATATCATCATCTACAGTAGCCACTCCATCGCTCTTCCCTCTGCTAAGCCCGCCGCCCGTTTTCCAGCGGGAGGATATATGGTTCTGGGTGCTGAAGACCGGGGGGTGGGGGTGGGATAGGGTTGGGGATATAGTAGGGATATAGTCGGGATATAGTAGTAGGGATGTGGTAGGGATATAGTAGGGGTGTAGTAGGGGTATAGGGATGGGGGAGGTAGGTATTGATGCGTTGGGAGGGGGGTTTCTTTCTTTCTTATTCTCTCTCACATTCTCTTCTCTTCTCTTCTCTTCTCGAGACGAGAATTAACCGATAGATAGATAAGTAAATAAATAAACTGGGCTTGAGGAACCCGGAGGAGGGGGGGGGGATTTCTTTCTTCTCGGGATTTCCAAAACTAATTCAACAGAAGGAAGAGTGTTTAAACGATTATGCAATTAAAGAACCGTGTCTACCCAGCGTCTTTTTGTATAGCCTCCCCCCTCCATCGGCGCAGATCACTGCTTGGTTTTGTTATACAGAAGTCTTCCAGCGACACAGCAAAAACAGACACCCTTTTAGAGAAGCTGTTGAGTAGCTCAAATGCATCCCCACCAGGCGCTCTATTTTCCCCAGTTGTAGTCCATGCTTTTTTGTGCAATACAATAACGTAATGAACAAAGCAGGGTAGCCTCTGCCTTTACGCCATATATAAAATTACATTCCGCCCATATCCACATCGTTATCTCCATCTGCCATTCGAAGTCGTTCCTTCATCGTCTTTGCTTTCTTTGACACACCCTTGGCCTTTGCTCCAGCCTTCTTCCCGCGCATGGGAGGGTCAGCGGCAGAGACGGGTGTAGCGGCTCCTGAGGGTTTGTTGCTGCCATCGTCAAAGTGTCCTTCCCCTAAACATCTCGTTAGGATGATACATATGGGACTGTGAGACGGGGAAGCTCATACCTTCATGATACATTTCATCCATACTGATATCGGCCTTCTTTTTCTTGGCAGCCTTCTTTCTCCCTGCAGGCTCCTTGGCCTCTGCCGCAGCAATCTCCGCCTCCTTCCTCTCAATCTCTGCGGCTTGATCGTCGTCCGCAAGCCACATAGCAATATCCTTGGTCCGATTCTCTCTCGATCTGGTATTGAAGTCCACACCAGCCCCTCCAGAGATGACTACACGTTGGACCTCTTCCTTTTGGAGAGCACGCTTGCGGATACGTTCTTCGATAGTGCCACGTGTAATCATGCGATAAACAGTTACTTGCTTCGTCTGACCGAGACGATGTGCACGGTCCATAGCTTGACTGTCGATTGTTGGATTCCAGTCAGAATCATAGAAGATCACAGTGTCAGCAGAGGTCAAGTTGATGCCCAGACCACCCGCGCGAGTGGAGAGGAGGAAAATGAATATCTCCGGCCTAGTTTGGAAGTCGTGCACGGTATCCCGCCGATCTTCCAGCTTGGTCGACCCATCCAACCGCAGGTATTTGTAGTTGCGATACGTCAAGTACTCTTCCATTAGATCGATCATTTTCGTCATCTGGAAATAAAGTAAGACACGGTGACCACCCTCTTTCAACTCCCGTAGAAGTCGGTCCAAACGTGCTAATTTCCCAGAATCCGTAACAAACCGCCTCATAGATGGCACTTGAATGTTGGTGAACCGCGCTTTCTCAGAGATTGGACTCGATAGCATTTTTGTTGGGGGAAAAAAGATAGGGTCCACATGGCCATCCAAAAGCCGTTGTTCATCCCGCTCCGATGGCCCATACAAAGCCCGGCGAACGTTTTGGTTGAACAGAATGCTCGACTTTTCGTTTCCGGCTCCCTGACTAGAGCAGACAACCTCAACCGGTGGTGCCGAAGCAGAAGGTCTTGCACACTGCTCGATTCGGCTGAGTCCGGACTCCTTAAACATTCTCTCGGAGATGTTTAAAAGGCTGCGCATACGGCCCTCATTGGACGCCTCAGCCAGCGGCTGCCGGTCACTACGGCTCGCAATTCGAAGCAGTGCATGGACTGGCGTGAAATCCTTGTCTTCACTATCGCCGTATGCCACACTAAATCTTCCGAGTTGAGATTCGGTGTCCTTCAACTTGACCGCCCGTTCGAACAACCCGTTACGGAAGATCGACGAGGACTCACCGGCAGAGGTGTCGATAAACCGAAGCCAAGTAAATGCGCTATTTTCTTTGTCGTTCTCTCTGATATAATCAGGCGACCAGATATTCATCAAGTTGCCCAGATACTTGTTCCTAAAGCCGATCTTCGCGTTATCGCGACCAGGGAGATCAAGTCTGCCACCTTCGCGATATATAAGCCTTGGACTCTGATACTCTATCAAATTCCGAGTTGAATATCCGAGATAGACATTCGTACCCTCGCGTAAGAACGATGCGGTTTCGGCGAAATATGCAGACGAAAATGGTGAGGTTGTCTCTGCTCTCTCAAACAAGTCTGGGTGATTGCAGACCTTTCGGAACTGCATGACCAAGTTCATTAGTGTTGCAGCATCCTGGTCGTCTCCCACTGAGGCCTTCTCAATGAGATCCATGATGCTAATACGGTTTCGTAGGTTGGTGTAGTAAGCTCGCTGGCGGTACGTTAGGTCGCAATACACATCTTCCTCGATCTTGTCCCCGAGCTCCTTTTGTACGTGTTTCTTGATACGCCGAAGCATAAACGGCTTCAAAATCATATGTAGACGTTTCAATTGGTCCTCATTGAGCTTGGTATTGCTCTGCGCATGACTCTCAATGTCTTTGGAGAACCAATCGCTAAACTCATCATGAGAGTCAAAAAGACTGGGCATAATGAAGTGAAGTAGAGCCCAAAGTTCCTGCATGTTGTTTTGAATTGGTGTTCCTGTAAGTAGCAGGCGATTTCGACAGTGGAATCCGAGCAAACTCTTCCATCGTGAGCTCTGCGAGCTCTTTATGGCTTGTGCTTCATCCAGAATCATGTACTGCCAACGGATCTTCTGGAAATATTGGGTATCTTGGACGACAAGCTGATACGACGTAATAAGAACGTGGAATGGCGCATCTTTGGTGTACGTGATGTGTTTCCTGTCCCAAAACTTCCTCAGGACTTTTCGATCCTTCGCGCTTCCCCAGTACGGGAGGGCCTTCAGCTCGGGCACAAACTTGGTAATCTCCTGTTGCCAGTTGTGAAGGGTTGAAGCCGGAGCGATGACAAGGAAGGGGCCCCATATGTTGTGGGTTTCCGCAAGGTAGGACATGACCGAAATAGATTGCACAGTTTTTCCGAGACCCATCTCGTCAGCCAGAATACCATTAATGCCTTGTTCATACAGGTTAACGAGCCAGTTGAGGCCCTTGAGCTGGTACTCTTTGAGCTGTGCAGTAAGCATCTTTGGCTGGGCGACGTCCATATCAACAAGACTTGTAGGATTCTGGAAGTTCATCTCTCCCTCGTCTAGATCGAAGGTAGGCTGCTCGCCACCATTATTGAAAGCCCGTGCCCTATCCTGAGCTTGCTGTACCGCATTTTGTGCGTTTGCCATGGCAGCCTGGTGAAGAACGCTTTCGTCTTCGGCGTCGAAATCTAGATCTTCAAAATTTGTAACCTTTGCAGGAACCTTGCCGCCAGTGCTAGGCAAGTCAATCTTGGGTGTTGGGGGTTTGCCAGGTGCAGCCGCTTGGCTCGATGCATCGACGTCCGCACGATCAGTTGATCTCTCGACTTCGTCTGTCTTGATCTTACGACCAATAAAGTGCGAATATAGTTCAGTCTGCGAGATCAAGAAGTTGAGTTTTCTCTTTTGCCGGTTCGCCTCTCGGTCAGCTTCAGCCTTCTTCGCGTTCTCAATTTCTTGCTTCTCGGCCATTCGGCGAAGATCTCTTTCTTCTCTCTCATTCCGTTTCCAGAATGTCATCATTTCCCTCATACTTCTCTTAGCCCTTGCCTGAACGTCTTTCATGCTCTTGTTCGTCCGGAGCTGCCATCTTCGAGCCTCTTTAGACGCGAGCTGCGCTGTCTTTCGAAGGTTCGACTGCTTTGTCCCTAGAGATTGGTCCTTGATACGGCAAACTCTGGGTATGTCCTTCCTGGCTATGTCTCTCCAGATCTGGTCATAAATCTGATTGTAACCCTTTGAAACGTACGGCAAAAACAGGGATGGTGAACCCTCCTTGATGTCTTTTGGCTCTTTCTTGATCATATCACGTCTATCCTCTTTTGGTGCAAGTGGCAGTAGTTCGTTATTTTCCATGGCAGCGTGAGCTGCTTCGGCGGCGTCGATCTCAGCTTTCTTCTGCTCTTTTGATTTCTTCGGTCTTGTTCCCATTCTCCCTTTCTTCTTTGGTGGCTCGCCGTCCAAGTCCTTTGACATTTGGAATGTGTTCATCATGCCTCCAGTGAGGTTCGGTGCCAACGAGGGAACGTCACTGAACTCTTCTCTAGCCCCGTCGCCGCGTTGCAGTCTCATCTTTGTCTCATTTGCCTTTTTCTCAGCCCTCTTGGCTTCCTTGAGAAGCTTTTCTCGTTCGTAGGCATCGGCAGTCTGCTGCGCCTTTGACAGGGCTTCGTTCTGTTTCTGGACCTCATTCTGAACAGTTTTCTCGCGACGCCGCTTCCGTTGCATATCCTTCTTGCGTTCTTTTTCGTCCAAAAGCTCCTTATGTTGGACTTCCGCGAAAGCCTCATCATGGAACTTATTCCTGAACCGAACATCGCCAGCATCAACATGACGAGCCAGTTGGGTAGACAATCTATCAGCAATGGCTGTGCGGCGACGCTTTGAGTTTACACAAGTTAGTGATTGAAGATCTCGTGAAGGGTTAGAGGCATATTGGCTTGCCTGAATCTTACCTTCCGCTTTGCTGCATCTAACCGTTCAATTTCCAAAGCTCTTTTTTTGCTCCTCTCAAGAAATTTCATCTTCAAGTTTTCAAACTCAGACACGTCCAAATCGCTTAGTTCGGTCTCGTCAATCTTCGCCGCAGCTATATTGACTTCGTTCTCCTTGTCTGAAGTGATCGACTTGACTTTACTTCCGACAATAAGGTGACTAGAGTCTGGCATTTCGATATCCCCATTCGACCGTGCCCTAGCTAAGCGTTCCGTTCCAGGGACTGAATGGCGGCTTGATGCCTGGCGAGTACTCATTCGTGGCGTGGTCTCGTCGGCCTGAAGGTGGCTATTTGAGGACCTAGACGACTTTCTTGACTCCTTCAAGATGGTGTCGACGTGAGACGCTGACTTCGATGGTTCAGATGTGGATGTGGACAGAATGCTGGAGAATGCCATCGGGTCCGCCGGCCTAGCACTCTTCTGCAACTCATTAGCCCTGACTGCGCACAGAGCTTGCCAATAGTAATGGCACTTACAATAGGTGATATCGGGCTTTCGACCGAAGTCTGGGGATAGCTGCCGTTGTATTCGTGGTGAATCGCGGGCGAGCCCATTGACGGTTTGGAGGGTGATTGCGAAGAGATTGAGCCAAGCCGGCTGGGTGGATGAGAGTGGGTTGGAGGATGAGTTGGCGAGCGTTGGGAGAAGTGCGTCGCTACGGGTGAATGGTGCACGCTATTGAAGGAGTTTGGTTCCGTAGTGGAATCTGGGTGGGCGAAGGGATCCCGATTCTACAACAAAGGGAAGAGAGGTAAGCGGTCGGCCCGGCTTCTAGTCACTATGTTTGTGGCAAAAGCAGGCCTTTGTCACAATGCCACATAAGGGAGAAGTGGCCCCAAGAGGAGTATATTTTGTAGGCTTACCTGTTGCGTTTGGATAGGTGATTGCCGCGAGTACTTGGAATAGTTCCAGCCCGAACTCAGGTCACCTTGGTCTGAAGTTGGATCGTAATAGGTAGACGTGGGTTTATCACGAGGAGGGTAAGCTGACCCCTTGAGAGGCTGGAGACCACCGTTGGTGGTCGGAGACCGCGGTGGCCCAGAATGCGGGTTTTGGCTCGATGTCTGGATGGGCAGAGGAGCCGGTGTTGGCGGATGGTACTGATTGCTGAAATGTCGCTGGTGCGACCCGTTTGTGGGGGAGAAGGGAGGATTGTAGTGTGGCAGGGTGGGCGAATGCGAGGTGTAAGGCGGTTTTGACCCCGTCATGTTTTCTCGTCTCAAACGCTCCTCCTCCTCCTCTTGAGGCCGCTGTAACACCGTAGTAGGGTACATCGACGTCAAAAGCGCGCCCTCTTCAAGGCGACGTTGCAGAACCTGACTGGCGATCCATGCAAGAGAGGGAGGGTGGTTGAAGTTAAAAGAGGGTCACAAACTCGACCAGCAAGAGTGCCGGCGCAGACGCTGCGAATTCGAGAATGAGGAAGTCGTGGTGATGCTGGTGTTTGGAAACCGAGGAGCGTACAACGCTGGTCGGTCTTCGTTGGTCGCGAAAAGAATGAATTCGGTCGGTCGGTCAGGCCTTGGGTAGGGTTATTGCCGCAGAGAAGTGGGCTTTGTCACGCGCGATCCGACGTATCAACAGACGGAAGATTTTGGGCGGTGAGGGTTCAAAAGTGCTGCAGCGGACGAGAATTTGGGCGGTTTGGTCACGGTTGGGAGCGGAGGGGAGATGCGTGTTGGAGGCCGAAGGGGTGGTTGGAGACAGAAGGGAAGAAGTCGTGTAGTAGTTCGCTCCATAGCAGCAGCAGCGTTTTGGGGGGCAGGGTGGTTCGAGAGTTCCGTTCATCTCTCACCGACGACGCGAGTTGAGAGTCCAATGCAATTTTACATAGACATCAGCCAGGCTTACGCAGAAACACACTTGCACAAAGGCCATGTGCCGGACCGGACACAGTCTCTCCACCGTTTGTTCGGGGCGGCCATTCTGCTCCCTCGTGCTGGCTGCTCTGCTCCATCTCCGCCCGTGCTCTCCGTCCTCTGCACCCGACCGCGACCCCTTCTTGTTCTTGCGGCCTCAAAGCCTCTTCGCGTATGATTGACCCATTCTCGTTGGTGTGGTCCTTGTCTCGCCCAGCCGAGCTGGTAGCCACTTCCCAAATTCTGTGACGTTACCAGCCGGCTAGCCCGATCGGGACCTGCGATATATGATATATTCCCCCCCGTCTCGACCGTTGGCGGCGATGGACCCTGGGGCCGGGGCTGTGGGGAGGGTTTGTCGTTCCTGCGGTTGCTCCGGAGCGCTGTATGTGAGCACGCAGGATGTACTGTACATGTGCATTCCTACAGAGTGCTCTGCAGCGCGTACGGAATGCGCCCCTGTGCATCCCTCTGGGCTTCATGACGGCGGCGAGGACTCCGTCAGCGGTTGCCATCTTGGGCGCCATCCGCCTGTACATTCCGCCCCAAACTGGTCGCTCCTCCTTGCTGGTCGCTAGCGCCAGTCCTCCACACGCCAGATCGTGCTCCCCAACTCTGCTGTGCCTCAGCGACAGAAACCAACCAACTGACTGGTCGAGATTGGAACGCGGCCAGCCAGCCAGCCAGCTCAGCCATCACGTCGTGGCATCGTCGATGCATGTCGCATCCGCATCCGCATCCGCATCGGCATCGCTGTCCCTAGTCTCTTGTTTGATGGGTGGCCCCGGTCATCAATCAAGTTCTCCTGCATCGAACTATCCACATGTCACATATAGTGGTCGCTCAGCTGGGGACGCACCCTGGGGATTCTCCTCTGCCACGGCAAAATGTCGGGGCTTTTTGCATGAACAAGACCGGCGCGACGTGAAAACGAATGTAGTACTGCACATGCAAATATATACATTCCACATATTCCACGTTGCTACGTAGTTATAAATCCTATAAATCCCTCCCCCCCCCATCATCTATCGTCCGCACCGACCATAATGACACCCGATATGGGCTCCTCAGTGGGCTTCTAATGGGAAAAACCTGGCGAAGGGCGCTTCGTAGGCCGGGCGCAGGACGCACTCAAAACGAAATGTGCGTGTGCCGTACGAGAGCACTGTAGGATCGAGCGGAAGAGGCAGGAAACAGTACTGGAACATGCCGCCTCTGTCCTAGTTCATTAAATTACCAGATAGCGTCCTAGCGCTTCCTCGATATTATTTTGGTTTGTGAGTTAATATTTGTCAATGACAAGGTATACAAAAATCATACAATCGAAACGCTGGGTGCCCGACCTTTACTCCGTCCGACGAGCCCAGCCCCATTCCCGACATATTTACAGAGTACATTGAAAACCTACACTAATCTAATGGCCCAAAAGGAGGAGGAAGAGGAAATCCCCCCATTCATGTCACCTAGCTTCCATTGTGCCCTCCGCCGCCACCTCGTCCCTGATCTAACAACAGGTGCGGTTTAATGAAACCTTCATCTAGTTGCCGGAACCACTCGGCGTGATCATCCGACGTCCCATTAAATAGCTGGCTAATCGCTCCAGACGCAGTCAAATGTCCTTCCTGTGCTGCTTGGTGGCTGTTCGAAACGCCGGACGTTGGATATGCTACTGTACTTGGACCCACTGGAGGATCAGGCTGCAAATTTGGACTCAGCCGCTGACGCGAGGCGTGGCGAACAGCAGGCGGTAGATCCGAGCCGTCAGACCCAGCATCTGAATCGTCTACTTCGGGAGATCGACCACCAAGAAGGGATTGTTCGGCCTCAGATTGCCTGCCCTTCAGAGAGTTCTTCCGAGACGCTACAGCCGAGTCTGGCCGATTCGGGGAACGGGAGATCTCATGGGCGTTGCCGCTGCTGTAGGCGCCGCGGTCCTGCGTCTGACCATTGCTCTGGATATCAACTGAAGAGAGTGCAAAGCCGCCACTTGGTCGAGGATTATAGCCTATGCCAGTACCGGACCGCTTGTAGTAAGTACCACTTACAGCCGGCTCAATATCGAATTCATCGTCAGAATCGAGCTCTTCAACGACGCCGGTTTGGATGCCGAGAATCTCAAGCATTCGCGCGGTGGTACCTCCGAAGATGATCACCGTCAGGACAACAACCACAAGAACAGTAGCACGAAGTCCGAACCCATTTTCGCCGGTGAGACCGGCGGCCAGAGCAACTCCGACAGCCCCCCTAAGGCCAGCCCAGAAGAGCATTGCTTGGTAGGAGTAAGGAAGCTCGTCGGCGACGTCTTTTCCTCGTCGTTTCGCACGATACCTTATAACCCAATTGATGGCCTTTGAAAGGGGGAACACAGCCGCCCATCTGGCTAGACAAATTCCAACTATCGTGACGAGGATAAAAAGTGGTTTGAAAGACAGGCTGGTCTCAGTGAAAAGCGTAAGACCGAGATATATGAAGATGAAATTCTCAGAGAGCTGAGCAAGAACCTGAAACAGGTACTTTGTTGTCAGCTGGGTACGCCGGGACATATTGTAATAGGCGTAGTGCTTAAGAGTGATGCCGCAAAAGAGTAGAGACACAATCCCTATATCAGAAAGAGTGTTAGACGATTAAACCTAAATATCCCCTTTGCCTTAGGGTAAGATATGGAACATCCAGCGATAGGACCCACCTGACATATGACAGCCGTTTGAAAAGAAATAGCTCGAGTAAGCCACGAGGATGATTAAGCAGCTTTCGATCTTTGGATATCGCCTCACGAGTGTGTACTTCAGGCCCAACGCTGTACTAATGCCCACTACAACTCCAATAAATAAACTCACGAGGAAGACGAGGAAGAAAATCCCCACGCCTTCAAAGAGACTGAAAATTGTCAGGGTCCTTCCCCCCAAGCTCCCACCTTCTTTATACCTCTGGGCCGTTTCGAATATGACGATGGCGATTGCATCATTGAGAATAGATTCACCAAATATGATGGTATAAAGTTTCGGGTCTACTTTATAGGTGTTGAAAATTGCAAGAATCGTTACGGGGTCTGTTGCTGACAATGTGGCCCCAACAGATAACGCCTCCACAAACGATATATTGAGACCTTCAAGGGGGATTCGTGTCCATAGATAGAGTACCAGCCCCAGTACGATTGCGGAAATAAAGGTGCCGGCGAATGCGAAGGTGAGGATCGACCCAATATTTCGGAAAAAATTACCCTTGAAGTACACTAAGGATCAGTACAATCCTGCATAGAATCTTCCCCAGAGAGACCTACCTGATGTAACTCATAACCAGAGGCGAGGATGATGGGTGGTAGGAGGAGGTTAAAGAAAAATTGGTAATTGAAGCTGACGGATTCTTGTATCGACTGTCCAGGGGTCAATCGTATTATAAGGCCGACAACCATGCCTTTATTCCACCACTACGTCAGGGTGCAAGCCACAGAAAAGCCGTATAAAGAGACGACTTACCGGCAAATATAGAGATAACAGTCTCGTGAACAGCCTGCACCTTCTTCTGCTGTAGCATATAACTCGTGAAAAGAGCAAGTATGAGCAACATGATTAGGATGAAGAGAGCCCAGGACGTAAAGATCTCTTCTTTTGCGGGTTCCGACTCTGCGTAGTCCGGTTTCAGTCGCTGTACTTGTAGGCAAATTGGTTTGCAGGACCGTAAGGGAACTCACCTCCCCCATCCGCATCTTCCGCTTCTCTCCCTGTGTGTACCGACGAGAATCAGCCTGGATCAAGCTACGGCATGCGGGGTGGGAAGGAAAAGCCGCACGACGACCGCACTCACGTATGAGATCAAAAATCGCATGGCCGACCAAGGAGGCCATAACGGGCCGGCACCAATAGAAGGCTTGCCCGTCTAGGACTAATGGAGTTGAGGCGGTGTAGTGCTACCACTGTCTCGCACGGTAGATTCAACAGCAGATGGACGGTTTGTATTCGGCGGCACCGTTTAGCAGTGTGTCATCAAACGCAAATCGACTTCCCGGCCGGGTGGACAACTCGTCTACGAAGTTTGGAGTAGGGGCAAGCTTCCGCAGAGCCTCACTGAACTGGTAGTGTTTGATATGTCCGTGCTAGCGGAATAAATGGGAGATCGGCCGTGCATAACAAAACGAAACGGCAAAACAGTGCTCTGTACTCCGTATCGCTGTTGTGACTACGCTGGTGGTTTCAGTCATTTTGGCCATTCTCCAGGCCACAGGACGATCCTGAGGCAGGGGCATTGCTTATTGGTCTCTGCCCTTAAGCGCCCTAAGCCGTTCCCGGCCGACTCCTCGCCGCCACATACCACATCATGGGATGAGCCCGGTGTATTACGTGCAAGGTGTATTACCTGCAATACGAACTTGCCCGGAACGGAAAGCGATTTTTCCTGACTGCTCCTGTAGAACCCAAACTACGGACTGGACCCTTTATACCTGCCAGTTGTAGCATCAGCAGACCTCTCACTGCCTGCGCATGGAGTGAAGCTGAACGGCGATGTGAGACCTGCCAGGGAGTGATCTCGTGGTCCAACCAGATTCTACTCCAATGGAACGTTGGTATTCTCTAATTTCCTCAACTGATAAATTTGAGAGACGTTAGCCGACGCCTGTTCGAGACCGAATCTACTCAGTCTCTCTACAATTATTAACTTGTCGGAAGTGTCTATCCCCTTAGAGCGCTTGAACAGCTCGATGCCAGAAGTTGGTGACTCTCCCCCACCGCGGGGGTACCGGCCCAGAGACCTCGACAAAGGCGGCTCTCTAGTGGACTCTCCTGGTGGAAGCCGGGGGGATTCCGCTGCTGCATCGCGAGAAATCTCTCCAGAGCGTGTTTTGGATCTAGCTACCCAAGCTGTTAATGAGTCTTCACCCTTACTGTCGCCCCGGAATTCAGCGGATGTCAGCAGCGTTGCGGACTCCGGCGCAGGAGATGGACCGTCAGTAGCGAACCGGAGCACACTATACTTAATGATATTAGCGTTGAGCATCGGTGGGTAAGTAAGACCGTGCCACTGATCCCAAGAGATTTGGTTGCCATTCCAGAGCTTACTATGGCGGACAGGTTGCAGATCGCATGGTCCGTTGAACTGTCAAATGGCTCGGTACGTCCCAAGCCTCAGATCCCCCTCTAAAATTAAATGCACTAACTAGTCGGACACCTCGCAGCCGTACCTCCTCTCCCTGGGTCTTAGCAAATCCTTGATGGCTCTTGTTTGGATTGCCGGGCCGCTATCTGGGAGTCTCGTACAACCGTACATCGGCATTCGAAGCGACAACTCACGCATGCCTTGGGGCAAGCGGCGTCCCTTCATGGTTGCTGGTGGTTTGGCAACTATCATGTCATTACTTGCTCTCGCCTGGACTAGGGAATTGGTAAGAGGTATTCTGGGCATTTTTGGAGCGGAACCGGAATCAAGGGCTGTTACGAACTCTATCATCGTTGTAGCCGTCCTCTTTGTGTATGTTCTCGATTTCTCGATAAATACCGGTAAGTCAATTCGCCAACTCCCTATAAGATGAGCAGAGATTGACTTCCGCTTTCTTTCACAGTCCAAGCGGCAATCAGAGCTTTCATTGTGGACAACGCTCCAACTCGACAACAGGACACCGCCAACGCCTGGGCCGGGCGAATGACGGGAATTGGTAATGTATTGGGCTACCTATCCGGTTATGTCAACCTTCCAAAAACCATGCCATTCTTTGGAAATACACAATTCAAAGTCCTCTGCGTAATTGCTAGCATTGCCCTAGGTAGTACTCTCACTATTAGTTGCCTGTATGTGAGGGAGAGAGATCCGAGGGAAGAAGGACCCCCGGCTCCGGAGAAGGGCGGAGTCATTGGATTCTTCAAGCAAGTCTACAAGTCCATCGGGAGGCTGCCCCCCCAGATTAGAAGTGTCTGCGTAGTGCAGTTTTTTGCATGGATCGGGTGGTTCCCTTTCCTCTTCTACATCACGACATACATTGGGGAAATATGTAGGACCTCTTTCTCAATCTGTTCTATGACGTCCGGAACGCTAACCCATCAAGACGTTACTCCTTTCCTGGACCAGAAACCCGATCTCACGAAAGAACAAATCGACCAGCTTTGGGAAAAGGCTACCCGTGTTGGAACCTTTGCACTCCTGATATTTGCTATTACTTCATTTTCATCCAATATTTTCCTCCCCTTCTTTGTCGCCCCCAATTACCTGAACAGGAAGGCTCCGCGCCATCCTATCCTCTCTAAACTTGTCATTCACCGGCTTACCCTCCGCCGCGCCTGGCTCTTGTCCCACTTACTCTTCGCGGCAGCCATGTGGGCCACATTATTCGTCCATACCACCCGGCAAGCTACTGCACTTGTAGGCGTTGTAGGAGTATCTTGGGCTCTCACACTTTGGGCGCCATTTGCGCTTATCTCCGCCGAGATCTCGAAACGGGAAACCATCCGTCGCGGCCAGCTTCATGACACCAACCGTCCATATCCAAGTACAGGTAGTGGTGAGGACCAGGCTGGTGTCATACTTGGTTTACATAACGTAGCGATTGCGTCGCCGCAGATCATCGCTACCCTTGGCAGTAGCCTTGTATTCCGCTTACTGCAGAAAGGGAGAGGTGAGAGTGGTGATGACAGTGTGGGCTGGGTACTGAGGCTTGGTGGGCTCGCGGCGTTGGCTGCGGCCTGGATGGCGACTAAAGTTGCAGAAGAAAGGGACATTGACGAAGGCCCGGAAGGGTTTCTCCCGATTACAAATGACGAAAGATAGACTCGCAGTTAACTGGTGGACAGGTGAAACCGAGACTCTCAGGGTACACTGTACAATTAGCATAGATATCTATTACCTCCGCCAGGATATATCTAAGGGATTGTTTATTATTTCTTGATTTACCTATATCGGTGTAGCACGGTGCATATGTAATATCAATAATCAACAGGAAACTTCGAGGGCCCCAACAACCCAATGTAGTGCGTGGTGTAAGGTGGTAGAGGCGACAGGATATCCACCATACTGACTAGGAGGTCAAGAGTATATGGAGTAAACCGTGGCGGATTGTATTGTACCTTTGAAAGGGGGAAATATGTATACAGGGATTTGATGATGCTTCCATGTGGACACCCGACGAAGACTTGCGAACACCCATATCTATCGGAGAGGCAGCCTATACGGATGCCAGAAAGTGTATGAGAATCGCTCTAACAACGGAAAATCAATCCCGACCAGCCACCCTCCCCCTTCGAGCTTTTAGGGTTCCTAATGATGCGCTTCCTCGCCGTGGTGTTCCTCCTTTAAAAACATATATTCGTAGCCACAGTACACGGCAAACGCTACGGTTGCTATGCCCAGGCCCGGAAAGGCGCTTTTGAATCTATTAAAGCGAGTGAAAGGTCCAGTATACCGCCATGCTTCACTAGAGAACAGTGAGCTCGATGCCTCCGAAGCTGGCATGAGATCCTGAAAGTGGTGCACTCACGCCCGCGCCCATGGATCTTTAGCTGGCATGCCAGCGGAAGCGGCGTATTTCTTCACGTCGAAGCCCGTGTGGCTTGCTCGCGGGGGAGCCATCGTCGGCGATCACTGTAAGCGGTCAGTCAGCCCAGGGCCATCGACCTGCAAGCGCCTGCGGAATTGGAGGGTCGACCTCTGGCAACATAAACATACCGGAGCTTGGGAAGGATCAAGGTGTCGATTGTCTCCTGTGCAGAAAGTCGCCAGGCCTGAGATTGACGTTGGGAAAGCTCGGCTCAGATTGGCTGGGCGGGTGCCGGGGGTGCAAGCGATTCACAGTGCGGTCCTCCCCCCCATTCAGCACTCCACATCCCCAGTCTCAGCGACGGAGCCAGCAACAACAAAGCCCCCGAAGACCCAGAACTTAAGCACTCCGGATCCCAGGTCGCCATCAAGGTGAGTAGCTTTGATCAGATATACCAGGCCTTTGTACTACATGGCCTGAGGCGCTTCCTTATCAACTGGAGCCTGACACTCTCTAGGACATTGTACGCATTTTCCACAATGCCTCCTGCCCGAGGGAACCTCTTCGGCGGGCCCCAAGGCATGATGTCGTTTGCACAGCTCCAGCAGCAACAACAGCATCTTCAGCATCACCCATCACACTCGCAGCCCCCATCTGCTGGACTTCCACCACCATCACTTGGCGCTCACCCCAGCTTCGCACCCACTAATCCGAACACGAATCTAAATCCCTTCTCGACTGGCAGCGCTGCAAGTACAGGTCTAGGAGGAACTTTCGGCGGTGGCGGAGGCGGGACAGGGCTAGCGAGCCATGCTGCACAGATGGGATTCGCGCACGGTGCGGCGTTGCAACAACAACAACAACAAGGCCATGATGCGGGATCAGCAATGGGAAGCGTTGACGGTAGAAGTGGATTTAGCAAGGGGAGGATACGAGACGTCTGGCGAGGAAATCTAGCACAAGAGATGGCGGTACTAAGGGGCCTGGTAGAGAAGTACCCATACATTAGCATGGTATATGGCTCCTCTCATTTATAGTTGCCCGAACTAGCGCGTCCTCAGAGATGCAGCGCTAGTATACCCGGTGGGAAGGGCGAAAACGTTGCCCATGTTATGCCTGATTCTCATGGCTCCGATATTCCTAATTGCTGTATATTTCGCCGGTATTCTAAGGCTACCCATATTACAGTTACGTACTGACTTTTCCTCCCTTCTAGGATACAGAATTTCCAGGCATTGTGGCCCGTCCAATGGGGACATTCACGACCAAAGCAGACTACCATTATCAGACGCTCCGATGCAACGTTGATCTTTTAAAGATGATCCAACTAGGCATCACCCTCTTTTCTCCAGAGGGCGAGCTCCCTTCTCCTCACCCTTCTGATGCGTCAGGCATGAACGTTTCCACATATCAGAATAACTTAATACCGTGTCCCTGCACATGGCAATTTAATTTTAAGTTCTCACTACAGGCTGATATGTACGCTCAAGATTCGACAGACCTGCTCCAAAAGTCTGGCATAGACTTCCAAATGCACGAACGGCAGGGCATCGACCCATTTGTATTCGGCTCGCTGCTGATAAGTTCGGGCCTGGTCCTAGACGACGACGTTAAGTGGATCTCGTTCCACTCAGGGTACGACTTCGGCTACCTCATGAAAATCATGCTCTGCAAACCTCTGCCAGATGATGAGAGCGAGTTTCGGAGGTTATTAGGCATCTTCTTCTCTGGGCTGTACGATATTAAGTACTTGATGAAACACGTTAGGTTAGATAACCTTCGACTAATCTTCAGAAATCCAAGAGATGCTGAATTACAGAGATGCTTCAGCCGCAATCAGTCGGTCAATGATACCCCATTGACGCCCTCTGCTGCGCAAATCATATCCAACCTCGGCCAGAAGTCGGGTCTTCAAGATATTGCGGACGAGCTAGGCATCAAGCGGATCGGGCCACAACACCAGGCCGGCTCCGACTCGTTACTAACAGGCCGCATCTTCTGGGAGATCCGCCGCGTCGTATTCAACGGTGTCATCGATGACTCAAAATACCTCGGTCAAGTATGGGGCCTGAATGGCGTTGGAGCACCAGCCTCTGCTGCTGCTGCCGCTGCTGTCGCCACAAATGCTGCTGCTCAGCAGACGAACGGTGCCTATAGTGCGAACTCCAACGGAAATGCCCCAAGCACACCAACGACGCAGCATGCGAGCCTAGCAACCACAACCCCCGGGGGACAGCAGCAACATGGAAGCGGGAGCGGCGGGAGTGGAGTAGGATCATTAACACCTGGAGGCGGAGGCGGCGTATTTGGGGGTTTTCAATTTTCGAAAACTTGATTTTAATTAAGCCTAGCCTCGCAAACAATCTAAACTAAAGCCCAATACCCCCTGTATCATTTTCCCCCGTCACCTTTTTTTCCCGCCTCCCTCCCATGGCGTTTACCCCCCCCCGCGCAATGAGGAAAGGAAGGGCGAAAAAAAGAGACACACATCATGTATGTTACAAAGAAGAAAGAAACGTTCCTAGCCAGGAAGAAAAGAAAAAAAAGTTCTTTTTTTTTTTTTTTTACGGAATAAGTCTGTCACTGTTGCTGGGTTATATTTTTTTTTTTTTCTCTCCTCCTTCCTCCCTCCCCCCCCCTCTCACCCAACAATCTTCCTTTAGTGTCCCTGGTTTAGGATGTGGAATAGGCAGGGGAAGGGGGAACTAGGGCTTTTTTTCTTTTTCTTTTTTTTTTTACTTTCCCCTACTACTTTTTTTTTTTTGTTATTATTTATCAGTTGTAAGAAAAGGAAATATTGGCTAGTTGTAGGGGGGAGGGTGGTATGTGTGTATTATAGATCATTAGCGGCTTTCCAAGCCGGGTGTTCTTTTGGAAGCTCGGCGGTCGGTTGGTTGGTCCTAATGCCGCCCCCCCTTCTCCCTTATTATATAGCTTGAGCTTGAAAAATCTATTATTATTCTTATTGTTGTTATTGTTTTTACGTTTTTTTTTTTTTTTTTTGGTTTTTGCGTTTTTGCGTTTGCTCTCTTGGGTTTTGAATGGGTGGGGTGACTAGTCTTCTTGGACTTGTGGAGGTTGGGGGTTTGGGGAAGTAACTCTTTTGTTGCGTAGTTTGGCAATATGGTGGTGGATTGTGGGAGGAGGGGGGGAGGGGCTGGCTGGTAGTTGGATCTAAGGGTTCGAGTGCTTCGATAAGCAGAGATCTCCGGGATACAAATCTCCGGTCGAGCTGATGATCCGTTAGAAATATCGGGTAATAATAGATGATAAAACATGGAGCCTAGGCCGTAGATAACAAGTAGTGGATCTTGAGATTGGGGGGGACTTCCCTAGAGTGGCTATCCGCATCTAGAGCACGTCCCCGGTGCACAAAGATATTTTCTGAGGACGGCGGCGGAAGCGGGTAGAGAAGCTGCACGTCCCAAGTCACGTAGACGGGAAGTGAAGGGGGTCTTTCCGAAAAAAAAAACATGGTCCGTCCTGGAGTTGGCCCCGCTGGAATATCCCCAGCTGTCTCCGGACCCGGAGGATCGACGACCGTGGTTTCTTTCCCATGGGTGGAGATCAGGGGTGACGTACAGGATGTTTTCCGGGTTGGATAAGTGCAGCAGAGCCGAGGACTCGAGGCAGCTATCCGCAACAAACATCATCCAGTCTTCTGATTACCTTTGCCGAATTCCCTGAAGAAAGCTCCGCCTTGGACCCTTCCGCAGGGTAGAGTCAGTGCGGATAGCAACTTCTCAGTCTGGACCCGGTCCCAGATTTGAAAGCACCCCTTGATCATCGTATCCGCAGATATACTGTTTGCCGGTTGTGTGAGGGTCCGCACGGTGCTCCAAGGAACAACTCGACTATCTCAGCGAACTTCTCGCAATTATGTCCCAATGTTACGAGTCCCATTGCCCCCCCCCCCCCCCCCACAACATGCGGTACCATGGCGTCTAGATGCCGGCGTTGCCTCGTAGGAGGTTGGGATTCGCTCCGCGGTCAAATAGCTGTCTAGCCATCACAACGTCCGCTAAAATTGCCGCCACCCGGAGCGGAAAGTGACCAGATATCAGCGAGTTAGGGCAGATAGCCTTGCAGGAGCTTGTACTATATGTAGAGATAGAGCTATTGTTGGAAATCGCAACCAACGAAAGAGGCCCGTTCATGATAGCAGGTTCCTATGGAAATTGTACTCAGCTGTCGTGTGACAGGTCAATGCGGGATCGGTGACTTATGTTCCTCAGGATAGCGATAAGCCATTATGACCCAGAGTTTCAGACGGATCTCTTGTTGCTCGATCCAGCCTATTGATAATAGAGACATGAACACCACTCGCCCTAACCTCAAATATCCTAGAATACAGCCCAGAGGCCCTTTAGCATACCCGGGTGCTGCCTCAATGTCATAACATGAGGAAGGAAGGCGCCACAAAGTTCAATGTCCGGATCGAAGGAGTTATAGGTAACTATATAGTGCCAATTCTCAGCCATGCCCAGGAAGTCTTTGGCAGTTCTCTGCAGATACTACACTACGGATTTTGGTCCTTCTACTTCAACAACTAGCGCCGCAATGAGGCCTTTACAACGGCTGTTCAAGCGGCGCTTCATCGCCCTAGCCCAGAATGCGGTCTCTTCCGAAGGCATAAAATTAGTAGACCCGCCAAACCCTTCCTCAGCGAATGAAGGGGAAAGCAACGACAATGGTTCGGCCGCTGCCCGAACAAGATGGAAGAACGTCGATACCTGGTCGAAATCGAAAGGGTTTTAGCGGTTCAGGACCCTTCAGAAAGTTCCTCGAGGTCGGAACGTTAGAAGTAGCAGCTTGTTCTGCAAGCTCGTGATGTTATCGCTATCTCGAAGTCCTTCTAGATATGGTAATAAAACCGAGCGAACCCAGAGAAATAGGCCGTAGGCTTTTTCAGCTACCTCGATGACAAGGTGCTCGGCATTCCGTGGTTTTAGTATCCGGAATTCAGCAACTTCCACAGCCTTTCAGACGAAGAGCCGAATATCCCTTAGCGGTAAGGACCTCTAGTCGAAGAGATGGCTTGCATTGGAAAGTCTCCTTAAGGACAAGCCACGTCGACACGCTGCACACGTCTTGACATTTGGGCTTGGTTTTGATGACAAAATTTGTAGGATAAGGTCCACAAGCTCTGCGCCTATCACCGTCATGTATATCTCCTAGAGTTATCCGGAATCAAGGACTTAGGTGCTCGAGCAAGCTCCGACCAACACCATAAGATTTTCATCTATCGGGAAACAGGCGTGGTATTAGCTCCTTAATAGCTTCATAAAGAGTTTGTAACAAACCTCTCCTTGACATCTGCATTGCCGTGCCAGAATTCCAGAAGAAGAACCCGGTTATTGAAAACGGGGCTTTCCTACTCAGGAGCTGCAGACATCCCAATTCTCGAGTGTGTAGAGACACCCCACCAACGTCGACCTCCCAGACCCTAGCTTTCCGGTAATCCGAAATATAGATTCCCTCTACTCCGCAACCACGGGACGAAGTCACTCCGACGGCAATGCCCCCAACCACATATTATTATCCCTTCCAGATCACCTCACCCCCTACGAGCTCCTGTCCCCAGTCCCCAGGGTTGCATTAGTTCGGCTTCTCTCGTCGTGGGGTATCTAGTTAAAGGTTTTTCTTGTATAGCCACCTCCGATAAGTCTTCGGACACTTTACGCTCGCTAAAGAAGCAAAGTGTCCGGAGATTTATGGGAGGTGGCTGTACACTCCTTCAATACTTTCGTAGTGATACTACCAATGAAACGCAACCTTCCCAAAACTTGGGACTTGACGAGCCCTTCCCTTCGACACTTTGAGTAGCAGACAGTTTAGACGAGAACATGGCCATATCGTGTTTATCCCGCAACCGCCAACTGTTTCGATGCCATGCACCGATAAAGTCCGCTCGCCATAGCTCCAGATCACCAGGAGAGCCATAAGAGTGTCGATTAACCCATTGCGTGGGCTGACTAGAACCTGACCCTGTGGATTGGGTGTGTCATCTAAGGGACACCCAGCTGAGTTGTGTCTATCCGGCGATTGTATTGCTCCAACCGCATTGACAGCGATCGGGTCCTATCTTCCTCCCGGACACTGTTCCAGAGCCTGGCGAAAGCTGTCCCATCTCTTGTGGGTGCTTTGAGCTTTTCTAAGTTTTGAACGGCTTCTAGAAGCCATCGCACAGCTCTTAGAATTAATTTCCAGTTTCAGTCATTACTTCTCCATCGCCCTGTTAAGTTCCTAGAATCTCTTAGTAATAGCCTCAAGCTCCAGATTCTTAACAAGTCTGCAAGACTTACAAATCTCATGGCTTTTGCTGGCGAGACTGGTCGGAAACGCAAGGGCTGGTCAATATTCGAGCGCTATGGACGGATCGGGGAGAAACCAAGCGTCCGGCTTCAAAAATGTTCACCACCAGTGCTCAGCACTCTGTATCTACTATCTACCCTCATAGCACAATTCCTCTGGACAAATACCCAGAATGCTCTCCAGCCGTTCACATGAAGACAATGTTCGAGCACCAAACCCAGGAAATGCGTCAGCCAAATGCAACTAACTTCCAGGCGTCTTCAGAATCATCTGATAGAACATCATAACCCCTCCACCTCCCTTAACACAAAGAGGAGGAAAAGGACGCATCGAACAGATCCAAAAAAAAACCAATCAAAGGGCGTGGAAGAGGCCGTCTAAAATATGCAATCGCGGACAGAAATCCAGAATCTACGAGCCGCCAGTGCTGTCGGAGATTTGCAAACAGTGCAGGCCACGTTAGAGCAATGGCTCTCAAGACCAACCTGGCAAAGAAAGAGAATTGGTTTCGTCTCGGTCGCGCTCCATGACGCCGCTAGGAACCGCCATCATGGAGTGATCTCGTATCTCTTGTCGGCAGGTGTTCCACTCAACATGGAGACTGTAACTCTCGTGACGAAATCAAGGGCATACGGTATACTCCAGCTATTCCTTGACCATGGTTGGGACATCAATAAGCCGTTGCGGAACATGGTTTTACCTCCACCACTCATGTCAGTCTCGCGCTGTCCTTAAACCCCACAATTAAGTTTTTTTCTTCTATTTTTCTTTTCTTTTTTTTTTTGGAATTATTAAATACATGCTCCAACTGCTCCTCCTCTCTGATAAATAGCACACTACAGGTACGCAATCGAGGACAAAGACCTCACCCAGTGGTTCCTATCCCACGGCGCTAGACCCAACGCAGACTGTATTATAGACCTAACGCCACTCTCATTCGCGGTCCTACACGCCTCCATCGACATCATCAGACTGCTCTTCGACAACGGCGGAACAATCAGACACGGCCAGCTTCTGAACCACGCTGTGAGGCGCCGCGCCCCCGACCGCCTGGACGTCATCAACTTCCTCATCGACATGGGATCGGACGTCAACCACATCATGTACCAAAACCACCTGCCCTCCTATCTCTACCACCAAGCCTTTGGCCTCGGCACTGCTCTCCACGAAGCTGCCGAAATCGGCGATTATGATGTCGTCCAGACGCTGTTGGAAAAGGGCGCCGATCCGCTGATAGAGGATTCCACGGGGAGACTGGCCCTGCGACGCGCCGAATATTACGAGCATATTCACATTGCCGAGCTCCTCCGCCCGCTCTCAGTTCCCCCTCTTTTCCCTCCTTCTCCTTCTCCTTCTCCTCCTCCTTTACTTCCCTCACGCCCACCCCCTCCACTTCCTTCACGCCTTCCACTCCCTTCACCCACCCCACTTCCTTTAACCAACGGGTACTAGAACCCAAACAAACCCCGGCAGTGAAAAAAAAAGAAACCCTAAGCCCAACAGCTCCGAAAAAAAAAAAAAGTTCGGGTCTACCTACATTGCGTCTTTCTTTTTCTTTCTTTTTTTCCTTTATATACTTTCTTGATTCTCGACGTTTTGCGGAGGGGCTTTCGGTGAGTTTTGTGCTCGGGGTTCGTCCTACATACATAGGAAGGCAAAAAAAAAAAAAACGAGGTAGGTAAGCTACCCCTGCCAAGAACTCCAGCTAAATCGTCCCGGGGTCTCAGGAATGAATTCTCCACGAAATATCCAACCAGCGAAAATATATTTAACCCCAGAACCTCCCTTTTTTTTTCTAATTTTTTAATTTTTTATTTATTTCGATAGCCCATTTTGGCATGCAAAAAAAAAAAAACACTCGGGGAGAGCAGAGGGGGGGAAAAAGCCTTTTCCCAAAAAAAAAAAAAAAAAAGAAGGACGCCAGCCATAGATAGATATAGCCTTAGCAGATGATAATGATAATAACATAAATAGAAGGAAAAAAAAAAAAAAACCCCTCCCACACTCATCACTTTCCACATTCCACATTCCACATTCCAATTTTTTATTTTTATTTTTTTTTTTTCATTCAAACCCATTTATTTCAACGATATTTTTCTATTTTTCCTTTCTTTTCTTTCTTTCTTTCTGTCTGTCTGTCATTCTCCACATACATACCAAAAAAAAAATTGTAAAAAAATATAAAAAAAAAAAAAAAAAAAAGCCATTCGCCCCCATCCATCCGTCCATTCATCCATCCATCCATCCAATCCCCCGACGGAAAGAAATATATATATATACAGGGGGGGAATAAAAAAAAAAAAAAATAAAAAAAACCCCTTCCGTCTAAAATAACAATAACAACGGCATACATACATACACACATACACACACGCACAAACGCACAGGCGGGACGGACGGACAAATAAATAAACAAACAAAACACCCCACCCCCCCCGCCTCCCCCAAGTCCGATTCTCTGGTTTTGGGTTAGTGGTCTCTCTTTCTTTTCATTGTCATTTTTTTTTTCTCCAAAACTCGTCTGTGTGGTTTGTGTATTTTGAATTTTTTTTTTTTTTATGTTTTTTTTTTTTTTTATACATGGGGGAAGGGGGGGGAGGGAGGAGGGAGGAGGAGGGGGGACTGGAACCCAAAAAAAAAAAAAAAAAAAATAAAAAAGGGAAAAAAAAAGGTGTAGGTGAGGAGGAGGGGGAGGGGGAAAGAGGAAAAAAGAAAAAAAAAAGGGAGAAAAATAAAGAAATTCGTTTTCTTTCGTGTCTCTAGAGTCATGATGAGAAAGAAAGAAAAAGACTTATCCCCCACCACCACCACCACCGCCGCCGCCGCCGCCAGCGCCAGCGGGCTTGCCCCCGATCAGCCCTACCCTGCCGCCCTCGACGAGGAGCCTCCACCGTCTTCCTGCGTCCCTGGCGCCTCTGTCTCCCTTGAGTCCTAGTCCCTTGGCGCAGCCGGCCCAGTCGCCGCGCGAGAGTCGCAGTT
Source organism: Geoglossum cookeanum (assembly GCA_021527025.2). NCBI lineage: Eukaryota > Fungi > Ascomycota > Geoglossomycetes > Geoglossales > Geoglossaceae > Geoglossum > Geoglossum cookeanum. The sequence goes on along the minus strand of JAJDFF020000264.1, from coordinate 22,880 downwards.
TTTCGAGCACGAGGGCTACTAAGGCACTGTCGTCTGCGGGGGTCCATATTGGTGGGGGTTGGGTGGTGGTGAATCGGGGGCGTTTGGTGGTGGAGGAGGAGGAGGAAGTGGAGGAGAGTGGGGTGTGAGGGGGTGGGAGTTGTTGTTGTTGCTGCTGCTGTTGTTGCTGTTGTTGCCGGGAGCGGCTTCGGGTTAGCCATGGGGATTGTGGTGGTGCGGCGTGGATTTCTTCGCCTTCCCCGGCTCTATCATCGTCGCCATTGATATCCGTCACTTCTCTCCTCCTCTTCCTCACCCCTCTCGGTGCTACGGCTCTTCTCGACGGACCTCCACTTGCGCCTGCGCCAGTCCTCCCGATCCTTCGACCAATACCCGATGCTGGCGCAAACCTGATTGGGCTCCCCAGAGCTGCTGTCGCTGATGCTGTGTTTGTCACGGTTGTTGATGGTGTAGTTAGCATGTTTTGCAAGGCGCGACAAGAGCGGAAGAGGTGGTTAGTTGCTGTTGCTGTTGGGATTGCAATTTCGTCGCTACTTGAAGGGGGAGAGGAGAGGGCGGGTGGTGCTGCGCGATTGCTGGTGGTGCGCGTTCGGGTATTGTTGTAGGAGGTGTTGGATCGGAGGATGTAGGGGTTTGCTGTTGAGGAGGAGGATGATGATGATGATGATGCGTTTGTCGCAGAGAGCGCGGTAGTTGTCGTGGCAGGAACCGGCTGTTTGCACGGCAGCGCAGATGGAAGAAGCATTGTCGCTGCTGCTGGAATTGATGCTAGGTAGACATGTACTGTCTGATCTGTCGCGGACTTTGTTGGTTGTTGCGGTAATTGTGCTGTCAGTTGCCTGGGATGCGATTGCGCCAGGTGGAGACGGCAAAGCGAAACGGTCTTGCGCCGCGCGACGTCGCCGCTGCTGGCAACGTCGCAGTCTGACACTTCCCCAGCAGTAAGCAGACAAGGCCCAGGGCCTCTGTGCTTGTTCGTATTGTCCTCGTTGTTGCTCCCACGCTGCCGTACGAATGCGACGCGGTTTCGTTCGTTGCGAGCTGGCAAGACAACAGCTCGCCGTGCGGATGCGATGCGCACGGAAGCTAGTTTTTATTCGTGCTCTGCAGAGATCTCCCTCTTCCGTTTGAGTTTTTTTTTCTTCTCCTGCTCTGGGGGCTTTGCAGAAGAATTGCTCGGACCGCCTTTGTTGGTCCGGGTTGCCGCAGAATGAAGCCTTGGGCACTTGTCGAGAGCGCGTGTGCACGCAGCGGATAAGAGAGCGGGCACCAGGCTAGCGATTGAGGTTGTGCTGCGAGCGACAGCGCAAGGTGGTTGGATGGAAGAGGGTGCGCGTGTTGAGAGCTGATAATTGAAGGTGGCTGATCGTATGGGTGCGTGTGATGCAAGAGCCAGTGGTGCTACAGCGCCGTGTGCGGCGAGGTCATTAGTGATGGCGGGCGGGCAGAAGTGAGAGATATGGAGGAGGAGGAGGAGCAGGAGCATATGGAGCAGCGGTGGAGGGCAAGGGCGGGAGAAGCGATGGGGGCGGTGGGCGATGGGCGATGGGCGATGAGGCGAGACAGCGGCGTCGCGGCTGTCATCATTGGCTGGCCCGTTCTGCGACGCCGTTGCGCCCAGGCCGGTGCCTGCAGTAGGCCAAGTAGATTGTACATGTGCGAGTACAACAGAGATGCAGGATGCAAAGACACAAGATACAAGTTGCATTATACACTAGAACCATCTTCCAACTTTTGTAATCATTCTCCTCATCATCATCATCATCATCATCGTCCATCTCTCCAGCTAGCGACAAAATAAAAACGCATTTTAAATCCAGCAACCAGCCACCACACCACACCACAGCCAGCCAGCCACCCACAGCCCAGCCAGCCACTACTTACAGACAGCCCTTCAGTCAACGCATCGTCACAACGTCGTCCCGGAGCACAGAATACAGAAACACAAAACTACAAAATACAAAATACATGCGATACGCGCACTTTTGTACAATACCGCACACTCACACCCACACTCACACTCACACTCTCTTGTCCTCGTACAATATTCCAAACCCCCGACAAAACGCGCGTCACGCGATCCCGCTACCAACCAACAACACGACAACGACACGACATGCCCCCGACCGGAAATGCGACCGTCACATCCATCGAGACGGAGGGGATGAAATGAAGAAGAACACCACGTGCCCTATAGAGTATAAAAGCTATAAGACAAGTTCTCTAGTTTATTATTTATTATTGTTATTATTATTCTTGTTATTATTCTTGTTTATTATTATTATTATTATTATTATTATTATTATTACCATCATCAGTGTCTGGATCTTGACGCTTCGGCCGCTGCTTTTGGATGCGCTGCGCAACACAGTGTCGCGTATATCTTTTGTTAGCTAACTAACTGATATTACTATTATCAAAGGAATTGCAACTTCATTGATATAAAATGAGACTTCCCCACTTATAAAAAAGAACCGCCAGCTACAAAGCGGCGGTTAGACTTCTCAGCCTCTTGTAGGGTCGGTTGTGGCGTACATTATTACCCGTCAAACCCACAAAATATATATATGAAGTCTTATAGTTGCAGTTATTTACTTATCAATAACCTTAATAGTAAGTTCTCTCTATCATGTTAACGAACTATGTTAATTAGTTTCCCAAAGTTAGTCGAAGATTATAAGCATAATCAAGGGTTCTAAAAATAAGATGAGTATCATGGCCGTCTAGCTAGCCGCCCGAAACTCCCAGCTTCATCAAGAATACCCATATCCAACCATATCCAATACATCAACAAAAATATGGAATTTGTTGACAAGTTTCTCCAGGCCACCCGGCGCAGATTCTCTGACGGTTGGCCAATCATGAGTCGGCTGAGCTTGCTGAGATGCCTATAAATAAGGTTGAGAATGAGCCTTGGGGGTTCCCTTATCAGGCTCACTCTCTCAGTATGCCGAAGCCGTGAAGACGACGACGACAAAGAAGACGACAACGACAACGATGATGACCAGGACAAAGACAGCAATAACAATAACAATGACGATGACGACGATGCTCATTTTGGCGCTTCTAGCGGGGCTAGCTGCGGGGGAAGGCGGCTTTACGAACCCGCCGGCGGCGGGCCTGAACGGGGACTTTACGGGCAATCCCCTCTGGAACGAGGGCGAAGTGCAGAATATAATGTGGGAGACCACGCTGGGAAACTACGCCGTGGAACTGTGGCAGCAGGACTTAAGCAAAAGCGCGGCGGAGCCGGGCGACCAGATTTTTAGTAGGTTATTTCCCTCCCCCCCCCCTCCCCCTTTTTCTCTGGGATAGAGAGGGCGGGGAGGGTTCTAATAAATAATAATAATAATAATAATAATAATGCTTTGCTCCCTAGGATTGCAAGGACAGGAGCCGCAGTATTCGTATCCCTGGATAGTCACGCCAGGCGTGTTCAACCTAGAGCGGTCGAATGTGTTTTTCCTGGCGGTGGAATTCGGCTCCCCGGCTGGCTTTACGTCGCATTACTTCAATATCACCGCCAAAGGATCGCCGTCGTTGTCGCAAAGTATACGGACGGGAGTCGCACGCACCTCCTCTTCTCCAGCCTCGGCGACGGACTCGAGTGTCTTGGGTAACAGTGATAATGCTGCTGGGGGTGGAGGAGGAGGGGGAGGGGGAGGCGGAGGACTGTCTCGATCCGACAAAATCGCCCTGGGTGTTGGGCTAGGCTTCGGTTTGCCGTCTCTAATAGTCGCTTTCGCCGCATGCATAGGGCAGTGGCGACGAGTTTTGTAATCCTGATATGCGGCATGTTTTTTTCGATTCAGGCTGATCACCAGGTTATTAGCACACAACATCATTTACTTTCATTTTATCAACAACCGCCTGTTTTTTTTTTTTTTTTTTATATCGAGCTCGGACTCGATACATTGTCTTTTAAACATGCATTCTACCGAACTCTCTCCCTCTCCCCAAGCGTCTGAACTACAACGTTGAAACTCATGTGCACATAAAATATGGTGAAGCCCGGGTTCAGATTTCCTTATTGCCGGCCGTCGGTGTCGAGTGATTTTAAAGGGAGGTGGCGGTTAGGCGTATGTATGTCGATGGCGCTGTGACTGCTTTTTTCTCCGCCTTTGGAGTCATGACTTGACTCCTGATTGTGGCGTTTGTTGACGCGTCGGGGGGTAAGGGTTATTATTGTCTGGGAGGTATGTAGATCAAGCCGTCGTTACGATGGCGGTTCGGCGTCGTATATGACTGATTCAATTTCGTTTATACCCTTCCTCAATGCCTGAGAACTCTCAGTCTACCGGCTTAACAGTTTGTTTTTTCCCGTCCGAAAACACCATATCAAGCTCATCACGACGCCTGAAAAGCGCCCGGTAAAGGGGTCGGCTCGTTGGAGGTCGCGCCGGTGCCACCGACACTCGGAGCAGCTGGTTCCGCTGCTGCGCAGGGTGGCGATCCTCCTGCGGTGACGAGCTCTGGAGGCGGGCCACCAGCGCCGGGACGCGCGGTTCCTCGGAGATGCTGCCCTGTTTGCGGTGATCCAGGAGGCTATACGCAGAGACAAGTGTACGGAGCCGACGCGAATCCATGCCTGCACAGAATGTCGTCGAAAGGGCAAGAAAAGCAAGTCTTCCCCTGAGTTTTCTTCTGCGGGTCGATTACGAACCTCCGCTGTTTTTTCTAGGTTTCCGCATAGCACGCCGGTCCGCTCAGCAAGGCTTACGTCAAAGCGCGGATGATCAATTGCGTTTGCAACGGCGACGGTATACCCGTTGGGGTTGAGTCGTACCTGCGTAAGCAGGCTAAGGTGACCCCGGAAAGGGGGGCGATCCGGGTCCTACGTCGGCTTGCTCGTGCAGCGGAGTGTATGGTAGCTCTCCACTACTCTTCGGCACACCCGGCTGGAACGGGTTGACGGTCTGTCTGTCTGTCTGTCTGTCCCACCAGTCAAACGTCGTAAAGGGCAATGCTGTTCCTTAGTTTCTCTATGACTACGGACAGCCTCACTGGCTGCGGAGTACTGTACGTGCGTACTATCTCTGCATGACCGCTATCCACCCCCCGACGCGGCTAGCTCAGTCGTTCTCACCGTGCTAGGCGCTGAATGCCCCCAGGATGGCATGCCACCTCCCCTACCCGCATTCACAAAAGTCGTAATAACCAATCCCACATTCCCCCGCCAACATGGAGCTTTCCTCCCAGAACAGTAGACGCCGCAATAACAGGAAGCGCATCATCCATTCCCCCTCTATTGCTCTCTTAGTTAGACGTAAAGATAGCAAGAGAACAGATATTATAACTATCCTACCGCGGTTCCTTGAGTATTCAGCATAGCTTTTAACCATAGAAGGATGAAGCTAGATCACAGATAGCCGTTTGATCAATTGAAGCGATAAAGTCGTTGCAAGCATTCCTGATCTCACACCTCCGGATTTGATCCATCATTTGTGTGAAACCATGAGGTTAGCAAAGGCATACAATTGGTGAAGCCAGAGCTATTCCTCAACAGATACTGAGCTGTACTTGTACGTAAGACTCCAGTTTTGGAGATATTCTCAGTACTCTCTGTACTCTGCACTGAAGGGGAGGGGGCACAATAACTAATCACCGGGCTTGGACGCACGTGACCAATAAAACCCCTGGAGTGCCTTTGAAAATGCGGGGTATTTCCCCTTGAATCTTTATTCATGTCTGCGTCCTCATCTTGTTCTAGAGGCGTTCTGGAGTCACGTTAGCAGAAAGATGTGGGGATGTTGGGTTATCATACATGGCTTATGCAGGATCGATGCGGGCTGTCACACCATCCTTTCGCAACCCAGGCACCTCCATCACTTGGGAAGACGCTGGAGCCAGTTGTTCGTCCAGCGATTTCCTCCGCATAGCGATCGTCTTAACCTTAAATCCCTCTACTATCATCGCCATCACCACCGCGACCCTACCACTACGCCAAGGACCCGAATCCTAGAAAAGAGATGTCCGGGACTTCAGCAGCTATAATTGATAAAACGAGGCCGCAAAGCTTCGATTCAGATTACGGGCCAGATCTAAGCCCGGACCCAGAATGGTTGGAAATGTATAATGAAGAAATGAGCAAAGGGCAGGGCGAACCAACAGAGGGGGGACACAAGGATCAGCCGGTTACACTCAGCGAAGTGAAAAGAGAGGGAAAAGGGAAGGAGAAGGGGAGATGGAAAAGGGGAAGGAGAAAGGGAAAGGGAAGGGAAAAGGGGGAGGAAAAGGAGAAGAAAAAGAAGAAGAAAGAAAGTGTTGAGTGCCCCTAACCCCAATTTCCCCAATCCTCTTATCCTTCTATACAGAAACACTAATCCTCAACAGTCAAAATGCGTCGTAAGCTAGTAAAACAGAGACGGGAAAGCAAAGATAGATATAACGAATTCAAGAAGTTTTAATAAGCTAATCGAACCTTTTTAAAAAAGAATTGAACTTCTTCGAAGTCCAAGTTGGCATGTCTCACTCGAGGAATCATAATGCGGTATTCAGGGAAATAAATTCGTCTGCTGTCTCACTGTCCTCGCATACGTTTTTATTCCGCTCTCTTTGGGATGAATCCAGAAGTCCTGGAGACTAGGAGAGTATGTTTTTAACGATAGCAATAGTAATTAGTGCGGTATCATTTGGATTGAAAGAATCATCGCCTTGCAGAATAAGATGACGAAAAGAGCTCAGAGGTGGCAGCGAGGGAAAAGGCGGGAAAAGAGAAGAGGACAAGAAATACTTTGTAGGGTTTGTGGTCGAGATTAAGGAGGCAGACAGCGGAAGATGGGATGGTGGCCAATGAGGAAATGAAGGCGTCATTGGCCCAGCCGAGCATGATCCAAAAAAGGGAAGAAAAAAAAGGTAATTGTTCATTATACAGAACACAGCAAATTTATAGTTGAGCCAAAAAGACAGACAACAGCCCGCTGATAGCCTGACTGGACTCAAGCCCAGTTTCGGTACCGGAATGTATGTCTAGCCATCTCGAGCCGACGATTCGAGACGCCAAAGCCTGCATCAACTTCCCGTCAGCCGAATTGGCCACGATTGAGGGTTGCAAGAGGGAATTACGAGACAAGATTTATTTTGAGCCAATGCAAGCGTATAAAAAACGAGGGGTGCGGAGAAAAACCAAAAAAAAAAAAAAACAAAAAAAAAAACAAAAAAAAAAACAAAGTGTCTCTCTCTCTGGGGACCGCAGAAGTTGATTATTATTGTTGGATATTCGCGTGGGAATGTGACTGCGAACCAAATAGGAGTTCGGCCGATTTGCGCTGCTTCTATTTGCTCGGCCCGCGGTTCTTGGCAAGCACACACACACACATATACACACACATACACACACACACAAAAGTCTGTCACGTAGAACTTACGTAGCACTTAATTAATTGATTCTATTCCGCTCGATCTCAAACAATAATCGAGGGTCAAATCACCGCTCTCGAACTCCCACAGCCTCCTCAGGATCCGAGTAGAATTTCATAGTCGGAGATCCAAATGTACATGTACATGTACGAAACCACCACCACCACCCCGGTCACAAAAAAATTTTTTTTTTTTTTATTCTCATTGCTTTGAGCTGTTTATTTTAGATTCTGAGCTACAAACCCCCCTATACCAACTCTCTTTCCGCAAGCCACAGCACAAATGGGTGGCGCGGGGCTTCGCGCTCAACCAGTCATTCCTAGGCGAAAAAAAACAACTGTGCTTTGCCCCCCTTCTTTGTTTAGCAGTCATCAGCGCGATCTCAGTCGGAGTAGCCATCACCAGATCCCGATCGCCCGCCTGTGTCGTCCTGATATCCAACGTCTTGCAGACCACCATATCATTGTCGTCTCTATACTGTACCGCGATCCCCTTTCTACGCAGCCGCGGGGTACCACTTAACCTATTCTGGTTTTGAGCTTGTCTTTTAATGAGTACCGTAACTGGAATGGGCATCAGTTGTGGTGTATATGTTTCAATGGTAGAGCTGTGTTGTGTTTGGATTTCTTTGTGGCATGTTTCAAGTTTTTTGCAACTTGGCCGATCTAAAGCGAGAGCTCTTCCCTCTCTGGGCTGTCCTCATCAACACCTTCACTGAGCCCATGTCGATCGAGATGACTAGAAGGGTAGCTGGCTCCGTTTGGAGACTTTGGCGGAGATCTTTGCCTCCTCCAATTCAGCGTCAGGCTCATGCCGCCTCAAAATTGTGTACTACCCTAACTACTAAGGAGGGTGTTGTAGTACCTTGGAGGAGCGATTTTGCTTATTCAGAATTCGTCATGGGCCAAATGAGCGACAAACGCTGAAACGTGTATATGAGGGTGGATAGACCCATAGTTGAACGTTGCCGAAGTCCATCTCTTGGCGATGGCTGCATAAAGTGTAGCTTAACTCAACTAGAGGTCGGTCCAGCCATAACCCAACCCATTGGCATTGCCGGTGTCAATGTACACCGATCGGTAGTTGCAAAATTTGCCTGATGTATTGGGCGAGCAAGGGAGGCTAATTTGCCGGTGACCGGGAGGGTTTTCCCGTAAGTTACAATATCTGTCGGTGCCTCCACTTTCAAGATTCATGTAGGTTCATGAAAATCTCACTCAGAAATTCTTCCTCATGGCTTTCGTCTATCGGCACTTCTGGTTGTCTATCGTTATCCCTGACAGCAGTGGGGACCCACCGCACCTCGAGAGACTGGGGGGGCGTATTTGTTATGCTCTCTTCTCCAGATAACAACATCCTCGCCCCAAACTTCAGGTTCTCTTGCTCAACAGAAATTGACAATTCGTATTTTATGGGTATATATTTCTTGCCGAAAAGTACGTATTTGCGCTTTGTTGTGATGCCCGGGGTGTCAGGCATAGGTGTCAGGTCAGAGGATATTTGGCAGACGACTTGGACCCTTGGGTCATCTTGCTCGAAGAAGGTGGGGAGATGTTCTCGCGCCATTTGAGAGCGGACGATAAAGGCTCGCCACTGCCTCTTAGTTGGACAATCGGAACTTAGTAGACGGAAAAAATTCCATACGATAGGCCAGTCCTTTTGCATTGAATCGCCTTTACGAATGAACCAAGCGATTTGGTTAACCGCATACATTCTATTATTCAGATAGTTTTTGATACGGGCTCGCCCTACGTGCTTAGCTTTTTCGTAGCGCTGGCTGCATAGAATGCCGTAGGAAGTGCCGCTAAGGCGAGTGGGGAGGATAGAGGTTCCGTGCTCGAAGCGTTGTATCCAGTCGATGACCAGGCCCTTACACACGGCGAGTGGGCTTTCTTAAATTGTCAGTACAAGGGAGGGTGGGGGTTATAAGGAACGTACGGTTCTCCAGTACCCTCGGGGTACAGTACCGTGATGCCCTTTGGGCGACAGTACTTCTTCATCTCGGCCCGAAGGCATTCAGAGGAACCGAGGCCACCAGCGAGTACGAGATACAGCTGCAGCGGCAATTTAGTGGCTCTTTGTCTAAAGGCGAAAGGTCACAGGAGAGAGAGAACGCCCTACTATTTTCGATCCTGGCAGCCTCTCCCCGAGGAGTTCAATCTCCTTCTCGATGTGGCCAACAATCTTCCCAATCTGCTCATCGAACATAGTCTTGAGTATATTGCTTTCACACCATATCAACACGTTTTCCCCTCGCCAGTGTATCGTGTAATTGGCCTACCTCGGAAGTTCTATGTTGTGTTCCAACCCCGGTATGGGAATGGATTCAATGGGTACAGCGTCTTTTGTGCCGAAAGCTAGTTTTATTCCCTGGAACGGTCCTCTCGCCATGTCGCGCGCCACGTGTTTTGGTACCTGAGGGTGGCTGAGTTTCAGAAGTCTCTCAGCATACGCCTCAAACGCATAGTCTATCTGGGTAGAGCCGGCATAGAGAGCTATAAAATACACGCCATGATGAGTAGCTTAATTTCGTCTCGCAAGGTGAAGCATGGCACACCATTGGGCTCGCTCAGTGCCTTAAGCTCAACAATCTCGCCCGTGGTACGAAGCACTTCTAGGATACAGACGTCCTGCATGGTTTCTTTAGACTCATCCATAGGGCAGACGGTAGCAGACATACAGTCGTCCCTCCCCCAGCGTCGCAGACGAGTATGATATCTTCTTTCTGCAGCTCATTCTCAGCCCGGTTACCCGATCGTACTTGTGCGGGGCTCTCTCACCTCGTACTTGCGGTTTAAACTCTTCGCAGTATAGACTGCTGCAGCCTCAGCTTCGGTCAATCTGATGGTCACGTCGCAATTCAGGCGTTTTACGAACCCTGCCTTCGTCACGATATTCTGAAAGTCGTCAATAAGTGCATTACGCTCTCTCCAAAGAGTTGGAAGGCCAAAAATGTAGTCCACCTTCGTCGAGTGCCAATCGACCTGGAACCCAGACGATAAGTGAGCAGCGATGTGGCCGTGTAGGCCATGCAAGAAATCCTCAAACCACTTTCTCACATCATCAATATCCGGTTGCCTGTACTTGAGCTCCGTGTCCTTGAAAGCGCTCTCTAGCTTGTCCTTATCGAGGAAGAACTTGAACGATTCAACAACACCCAGTCCATAGCCGAAATCCCACTGCGGGAGCGTGAACCCCCACGAACAGACACGGGACTGGCCAGCCTGATATATGAGGGAGGTTGGCACCTTGCTGTACAACCCGTGCATTCCGGGCCACTGTTGGATGACCACTGGTAGGCCGCTTTTGGTCCCCTCGGACGACCATACCGCAACCCCTACAGCAAGGTCAATCTAACTTCGCAGGGTGGCGGCATGCAGGGATAGAGGCACGTACCAGTACAAGTCATTCCCAGATCCACTCCCACAATGACATGCCTGGGGGGCATCGCCACCTGTTCGAGCGGAATAGAGTTTAAAGTGGGCATCGCAGCCATCATGGCGGCATCTGTCCGTCTCCAGCGGCCAGCAAGCGTGAAGAGAGGTCTCAGCAGTGCAGGGTAACAGGCGGTAGGGATGCCCTTATTGGTGGTGTTGGGGCGCCGCACTGCAATCTAGCATCGTGGCACCACTAAATCGAAATTCGGCTCACAGTAAGCCGTTAGTCCGCCAATCACAAGGCGCATTACGTGGTTACAAGGCGCTGAGAACTCCGAGGTATAAACAGCGCTGATGCTGCCGATAGCGCAAATGTATTGTGCGTGCCAGACCCCATATGACCGTTTTCCTACATTGCCGGCGTCTGAAACACACAGAGCAGAGTATGGAGTAGTATATCCCGGATAGAAACCATATTTGATTCCATGCGACAGCCATGCTTCCCGATCCCATCACTCTTTGTGTTTCCGGCGCTCGTGTTTTCGGGTATGCCCACAGATACAGCGCTCTGGATAAAGAGATGGGTCTGGAAAGTGCCGCTCTAGACGACACCTCCGATATTCTTTCAGATATCGTCTCTACATACGACAGAGTACGAAAGTTCGTCAGCCCAGAACTTGAAAGACGGACGGACCGCATCGTCCGATGCACGACGTCGGCGCTGGAGGATGCTAGGAGAATGGTCAGCTCAGGGAAGACGCATAGTAGGGCTCGGGCCATAGTGGCAAAGGTAGAGTGGATGCTTGGGTATAGGCGATACAAGGAGAGGGTCAAGGAGTGTCGCGAAACTTTGTTCGAGATCAGGCGCGAACTGTCAGTCATAGCCAACAAGCCACGATTACGAGCGCTGGAAGAGTACTTTCAGGGCACACACAACGCCCTGTTTGCGGAACTGGCGAGGAGGGTGCCGCGAAACACCCCAGGGTATATTTCTTCTACTTCCTCTAAACTTCGGCGCGCTAATTTAGCCATATATATACAATAATAAGACAACCGGCAGATTGCTTGCTTTTTCACATTCAACAATCAACAGTAATCTCTCCCACCGTTACCTCCCTCCATCCCTCGCTGCCGTGGCCCTATTCATCATCCTGCGTCAAGTACGGTCTGCCGTATCAGTAAAAAAAATATACCGAATCAGTTTGTTCGACCAACCACTCCGGAAAAGCGGGTATTGTGACCACTCCAGAAACTCAGGCCAACCAGGACATTCAGCTGTGTGCCGACACCTTTCCCCTGATACCATATCGCCTAACTCAGCCTGATCCTAAGAATCTCCCTATGCATAACCTCTTGGCTATCCTTCAGCAACGCCGGGAACACCATCATGAATCCGCTTGTGAGCCCTCCCACCGAATCCCACCCGCCAAACCTCCATTCGGAAGGATGTGACGATATCAATTCCTGGAGCTCTGCACCAATCCTGAACAATGCAAGGAGATGATCTTCGCGAGCCCCGTCAGTCGCGGGCTTAGCATATGGTGCGAGATATCCAGATGCCTGGCTTGAGAAAATCATTATTTCTGCATCTGATCTCGGGACTCGGCTCAAGATTACGGACTCTATAATCCTCCGGGCTAGCTCCTGTCGGATTGCAGCGTGTCGTGATCGGTGATTATGGAGTTCCGGTGTCTGAGACTGGCCAGCGGACGCATCTCGGTGATAATAGTATTCAGAATGTTGGAAGATGCGGTTGTTGAGGTAAGAAGCACGATCAATGATAATTCTATCTTCCGTGAACTCCGCGGATAGGCCTGTTGGGATCCATTGAGGCATTGGCTGTCTCGGTGAAGCCTGAGCTGGCCAGCCATGAGCGGTGGCTGGTACCCCGCCCAGTGAAGCGCCTAGGTCAGGGCGCCGCGAATGTCGTCTGCCGTCTCCATGTGAAGTCCTAAGTCGCCTTCCACCATCTCCATATGCAGTCCTAGACAGCCTTTCGGCATCTCCGTGCGAAGTCTTCGAGCGCCTTTTATCAACGTCGTACGATGACTTAGGGCGTTGAGGGCGTGAGACCGACACTCGGGTGTTGGGCGGTCGGGGTTTGGGGATAGATTGAGTTGGAATCTGTTGGGGTGGAGCGATTGGTCGCGGTCTGGAATTCCCTTGTGTGTCATAAGGCTTGTTCTTAGATGAACTACAACCCATCGTGCTCTCTCTCTCTCTATGAGAAAATCACGTGTAACCCCTTTGAAGGGCGAGAATTGAGCCTTGTTATCGGCCGAATCGACCATGGTGGTTTGGTGAAAGTTGAATTATTACTAACCAGGAACCTCGCTTATATACGATCGGGTCATCGATCTGTTTATCGCCATCCTTGAGCCAGCACGATCTTGAGTTCTGAGTCTCTAGTAATGCGATAACAAGGCGAACAAGGCGAACAAACCGACCTGAAGTTGTTGTAAGGTGGAAACCCTTGCGGAAGAAGACGGTCTGCATTCGCTTCACAGCAAATGAGGGGTCGACACATTGGCTGACTGAGCCACATCTCGAGGGCCGACCGAGCATCGCTGCCCATTGGCTCATGCTGCGGTGGGGCTTGATGTGAGGCTCGGTCACGGAATACCACAAGACTGCATCCCACCGACGTGATCCTTGCCATCGAGGATATGTTGCTTCCCTCCTGGCACACGGCTGCAACATAGACCAGGTGGGGGCCCTGTGAGCGCCCTACTACTCCGCCATCCATTCATTGTGCGCCCTACGTCAGCGGGGTTGTCCTGCCTGGGAGAGGCTTCGAATCCTTCTATGCTAGGTAGAGTCACTGACGAACACGTCGGAGCGTCTAGAACCAACAGAAAGACCCAGGCGACAAAGATGTCTATGGGGTACTCCCCGCTAATACCACAATGCCGCTAGAGAAGGAGTTGCAGTATAGTGCTGTCACTAAAGACACCTTTGCTTCGGAATCGAGCCTAAGCGCGATCACACCCAAGAGTTCGCAACTCACAGAAGAGCGAGAGGATATGTTGTCAACACTGGGAGATCTCCAGTTAGGCCCACAGCAGAGGCTAAACTTAACTTAAAATTACGTGAATCAGGCGTTAACCCGTGGCAAATTCCTGCAGCTACCTCGGCATCCCGCTACACAATCCTAGAACGCTTTAGGAGAGGTCGCCCTCCGGTAGCCACACCTCTACAGTACCAACACCGACAGAGCGATCTCGATGCTACGAGAGGGCAATATCAGCAACCTTTCAACACACTTGTCCAGTCACCACCGAACCTCTGTCTTGGCTCGAAACACTTGGAGTTCATTCGTATTCCCGCCTAAAAGAGCGGGGGACGTTATCACACATCGCATTGTCACCTCTGAGGCTACGTCATAGCCGTCGGTCTACGGAAAAAGTGCGAGAGCGCATATGCGTTTGTCGTCGAGGAAGACAGAATCGCTAACCCAAAGGCAGGGCTTCTGCCCCTTTTGTTGATACGACAACCGATATAGCTTCCTTCGCGATCTCGCCCCGAGTACGCAGTGAACTTCCCTTTCCGGCCTGGGTTTTTATACAAACCCTCTATTACAATCTCGGTGGTTCTCGGCGAGGAGCCAAGGCCAAGCTCATCCACTCAAGTTCCTTCAAGTGCGGGTGCTTCTCTATCTTGAAGTTCTAACTCGCAGTTGCGAACAGTCCCAATATAATCTGTAGGGGGAATGAGAACTCGGATAGTCTCGATATTTCCATCTTCTATAACACGGTTGAGCCTAGCTCCTATCATCTCGCATAGTACCGGCACGAACCCTACTACAGTCTGCCGACAAGAGATCACACTTACACAGGTAAAGAAGCCCTCCAGGAATACCTCCGCATAGTTCATGAACAATCGGCAATGAGTGGTTGCATGTGGGGTTGGTCACGACTACTGATTGGTATTGGGCTTGTGAATTTTGCGGCATAGTGCTAGCGTCGTGGAGACGGAGAGTAGAGTATATCAACGATCACCTCGCGAAGGCAAAATTTATAACGTCGTGGGATCCGCTTACACCGCCCCATCCGTTAGACAAGTCCATTCTGATATACCAACCCGGTTGTTCTCCCCCAGCCTAGAGTACCGGATCATTATTGGCTGTACAGGTAATTAAATTCCCTACTTTCTTCCTTTTACTTCCTAAGCCTACTCAACAAGTACTATTGTTGCTGATAGGTAGACAATGCCTCAGGTCTTACGATGTCGGTGGGCAAACCCTATTGCTACAATGTGATACTTATTTGGGAACGAGTCGGACCCCCGCCGCCACAAGGAGATCCGGTATCGCCCCGTAACATCTGGTCGTCCCACCATAGACGACGTCAAGGTTGCCATCCATTTCCAAACCGGGCCTTTACTCCGTCTACCTCTTCCCAGACACCTAGCCATCACCAACAGGAGTGCGCGGTAGTATAGACGACGCCTATCCCTATTGTGGCTTGCCCTTCTCTTCCCTCAGGGACTGGGGCATCTGCCTCCAACATCTCAAAATTACGCCATTGCCGCTCCTATAACGGCAACAATAATAAATTCTTTCCTCTTCTACTTGTCCCTGATATCCCAACTTTTTCCCCAGACATAACTCCACAATGTCCTACCTAACCAGCGTGCACAGCGTCAGACCCAACCACCTGGACCGCCAAGGTCATAGAGGCTTGCAGACGCATGCTCTCGCTATTAGCCGATATGAGCATGGGAGTGAGCATGAAGATGAACTTGATGTGGACTACGAAGCCGGAGTGCGGTTTAGCGAAGTCAAGTACGACGACAATTATCGCGGAACTAGAGGGGTCTGCGGATGCTAAGAGAGGCTACGTTACGTTTTCGTAGAAAGAATTACGGAGATATGAAACAAAGGGCCTGCTTTTGTACTTTTGTTCAAAGGGCAAGGGGGATATCGTCCGTATCTACATGCCTCTATTGACAACAACGATGTCGATGACATATAGACAATAGATTAGCTGGTTACCTAATTTGAAATAAAATCTCATTAATTGGCCCTTGTTTGAGAGAGATATATTCCCAATGACTGCAATTTTGTGCACTCCAAGCAGCAGCCTATATCAGACGCACTTTTATATGCGTGTGATAACAGCAATTACTAGGAGCGTGGGGGGGGGGGGCGCTCACAGAGGTAACTTTGCCCTTGTACTCTGTAGTCACCTACCGTTTTCTTCTAGCTATTATCCGCGCATACACGATTCTCACCTCGCGCCTTGCTCATTTGAGAAAACCACCTCAGCTGTCCAGTACTCAGCTTTCAAAAGCATTTTTCATCCGTTACCCTGCTTGCTGCGTGGCATCGCTGCAGCCTCCTGACGACAAATCCCACCACCTATGAACCTCGAGCCTATAAAAAAAAAAAGTCCCCTTAATTTGTAGCTCGTCGAGACGTGCTGCCCACTCCACTCCACTCCAAGCATAAGCAAGCACCTTGTTATGGCCACTCTCACCTAGGCTCTAACAATCTAGACCCATTCTTTATTTTTATATAACGCTGGCTGGCTTTTTTTTCCCCTGGATAATCCTATTATATAATATACTTGTCAGTCAGTGAGTTGGTTAATTAGTGCCAAAAATCCACAAATCTAAAAAATTATTTTAAAATTTCAAACCCCCCTTTTTTAACCTATATATATACATATATATATACATTACATACACTTTATTTAATTATTTAATAATTTTTTTACCAGCTAGCATCGCTTATTAATCAGTGACTTCGCAAATGTTCGCAAAACTAAGTGAACGTCCCTTTTTTTTTTTTATGACCCTACTACCTATCTTTCCACCTCAACATATGTGTTTTCTCTCCATAGCTACCCCACATAACGCCAGTTCGGCTAAAACAAGTCGGAATAGTTATGGCTAGACAAGTTCTCCAAAGTGATCAAAAATTTAATTGTTCGCAGGCCTGAGAAAGGAAAGAAGAGCGTTGATAAATACTACTATTGGTTATAGCGTAAAGGGAACAAGTCATGATTGTATAAGTCGGCATTCGCAGCTGCTACCGAGACATAACTGGGAATATCTAGTCTGGCCATGGCTGTCTTTGCTATGATGTGGTGGTGCCAACCGCTTCCTTTGTAAGTTATTTTCGGCAGTACCAAGGAATTTCCTATATGCTTTTCTAGCGCACTTGGCCCGACCATCTAATGTTTTGTACTCCTTGGATAGCTGGTCGAAGCGGCTTCCGCAGTATTTCTTATAATCTTCTTTGGCGTTTTTAGATAACTGGGCAAAGCAGTCTCCGTCTAGAAGTGATCTTACATTTTGTACTGACTCTCGATAAGGGTCGAGGCGCGGACTTCCATCGCCAGCAGCACTTCCGGCCACAGATACACCACCGAACCGCTCATCTGGATAGCCGGTCGTATATCTAACTGCGGTGGAGCTTTTGCTTGTCGTAGGTGGGTCGGTCATACGACGTGATGGTGTAGGATGACGGGGGAAAGCATCGTTGAGCATATTGGTAGAGTTGATTTTCAAGTAGCTCCCCCACAAGTAGTTTGAAAGACTGAATGGATAAAATTCTATGGTTGTGGTTGGGAGCGGTGATGAGGACAACTGTGTGGTAGGTGGTGGGTATTGGAAACAAAGAGATAGAATCCCAAGGAAGTTGCTTGACGCAGCTGCTAAATAAAGGGTCGTTGGGACCACCGGGCAATGGCCAGGGACGACCAGAGTGGCTAACGCAAAATCACGCCTAGATCCGCACAAGCAAAAGCCCACCATACCTACATCTCCTCAAGGGGCACCAATAAATGTGGCTACCGACTGTGGTAGCTTCAGAGCCCTCAATATTTCCCTTCTTGAAGAATTGACAACTATCATCACAGGATCACCGCGAGGAGGACAAAAGTTGTCACGAGTCCGGATTCTGGAGCCTGGAAGGCATGTGTAGAATGGCTCTTTTATTATGACGATTCTAAACTACAGGAAGAAGAGAGGTGGGGGGTTATTGTGGGTTAACGTATTCCACCGTGTAGTTGCCGGACCCTGCGAAGTTGCCGTGAAGCGAAAACCTCTGGCACCCCATCACAACCACAACTCCCAAAATCAATTTTAGAGCAATGGCTCTAGAATTTTGCATAGGGTTCCTTTTATATGTAAATAATTTAAAAATAAAATTTAAAAGAAAACAAACAACAACTGTATACATGGTATAGAAATCTGTGAAATTGCCCTAATTTTTCTTCCTTGCCCTAGACCTTGTTACCATACCAGTAGAAGATGCACCCTCACCTGGTCCAGCTGTAAGGACCTTCCTTAACCTTTGAATATAAGGTTCTGATGCTTCAGATACTTCAGAATCAGAAGTATCAGAAGATATAAGCATCGCTCTAAGACCAATATTTTCTAAATAATGTTAGAATGCTTCAAACATATTAGATATTAAACTAACCTTCTGAATCTGATACCTGAGTTCCAGATCCATTCCCTGATGCTACTGGAGTAGTAGGTAGTGCTATAACCTTCCTAACTACCCCTTTGCCTTTTTTACTATCTCCCTTACCCCCCTCTTTTTTTCTCCTTTATTATTATTACTTCAGTAAGCTTCTTCTGCTTGGCTTCATACTACTCTAGAGCAGCATTTACATCCTCCTGAGTAAATAACTTTACATATCCCATGTCCTTCTTGGTCATCTTGACTCTGCTTTTCTTATGAGTAGTCTTCATATTAAGGCGTGTCAGGGTCTAGGCGTTTGGCCACGGGTGCTCGGGCGGGTACAGGGAAGACGGGTGTCCATGCAAGGTACGAGGCGATAGCTCGTACTAGGTTCGCGCGGTTCATATGACTATAGTAGAGATCGCGGTGCTTGGTAGAAGGGATTCTATATACAATATGTGTGTTGACCGATGAGGTTACGAGAAGCATCCTCATCGCATTTTAGAGGGCGAGCTCGTAAGCCTTGGCAAGGCGAGCAGGGTTCGCACGATGGCCCGAGCTTCGGACCACCCGTTACAAGGCGCTTTTGTAAAAAAGCAGTCTCATGCTTAGC
Source organism: Geoglossum cookeanum (assembly GCA_021527025.2). Lineage (NCBI taxonomy): Eukaryota > Fungi > Ascomycota > Geoglossomycetes > Geoglossales > Geoglossaceae > Geoglossum > Geoglossum cookeanum. The sequence goes on along the minus strand of JAJDFF020000264.1, from coordinate 4,117 downwards.
AACAGCCTCCTGTACCTGAGCCTCTATCCCAGACTTGCCTAGCTTCTCTGAGGCACTTAATAGAAGCTCCTTAGGACCATCCTGAAGTACTAGTTGCTTTGAGTACTTCAATATCTGGCGAAATTGATGTGACTGCTTAGGGGTTTTGAGAGTGCTGGTTGATATCTGTGGTTCCTCCTGAGCTATAACACTCTTATCCAGCCTATTCTGAACCCTTCTCCTATCATATGGAACCAATCCAGTGCCTGCCCATGCTCCTTTGATATTTTGAAGGGTGTATATGCTCTCTCTGACTTGCTGAAGTAAGGGGATGAAATCTTCTCTGGAAATTGCTGGATATCCTCTGTAACGGAGCCACGAGAGCTTGGACCACGGAGCGAGCCTTGCTCGCATTGCCAAGGTTCGCGGCTCGCGAACCCCTTAAGAGACCGACGAGGATGCTTCTTGCAACCTCATTGGTCAATGCACCTATTGTATATAGACCATCGTTAGCATAGACCGACTCTATATATTACGAACCCCGAATACGTACATGAACCACTAGTTCGTAGCCTCGCTGAGACGACCGTCTAATCGTGACCCCGTACGAGCACCTGCGACCACTCACCTAGATCCTAACAGTTGATCGATCCCATCAGTCGCACCTGCTCTACCATGAACCCATCGAACCACCTAGACGAAGAGCAGCCTGAGCACGGAGTACTCGTATCACGGTTCACCCAGCTTGAAAACTTTGTAATGGAGAACCGTAATCGCTATCAGGAACTGCAAGGACAAATCGGCGAACTCACACGAATACTAGCCTTAACAGCAGGACACATACCCGAGACATCGACGGGACCCTTCCAACCACCTACCCCCAAACCTCACACGGACGAAACTAAGGACGTCAAGATAGCCATGCCCGACACCTTCTCAGGAAACCGCTCGAAGCTACGAGCCTTCTTGAGCCAGCTCGAAATAACATTCTTCTTAGGCTCGAACAGATTCGACGAGGAAAGAAAGAAGGTGCTATATGCAATATCACTCCTTCGAGATGAGGCATTTAACTGGATAGAACCACTATTAAGGGCAGAACGCAACGGCCAAGTGGTACCCGAGCTACAGAACTTCACGGCACTCTCGACCGCACTGGAAAAGATGTTCGGAGACATCGACGCACAAGCAACGGCCGAACGAAAAATCGAGAAGCTACGACAGACTACAAGCGCTCGAGCCTACGTAGCGGAATTCAGACAAGTTGCGTCACACCTAACATGGGGTGACGAAGCCCTAGTATTCAAGTTCTACATAGGACTGAAGGAGACAGTCAAAGACTGCATAGCAGAACAAGGTCAACCGGAAGGCCTGCTACAGCTGACACAGCTAGCAGTGCGAATCGACAACTGACTGTACGAACGAATGCTCGAATGAAAAGGGTTCGAGAACACAAAGAACAAACAACAACCTAACGCCCTCGCGAACCCAACCTACTCGAGCCGAACCCAGACACCGAAGCCAATGGACTGGCAAGCTAGCACCACGAACCAAGGAAGAAAACCGCAACTATCATAAGAAGAGAAACAAAGAAGGTTCGAACTAGCCCTCTGCTTTTACTGTGGGTCCGACCAACACAAACAATACCAATACCCCGACAAGCAAAAAACCCCAAGAACCACAAGATAGCAAACACGACCACTTCGAGCAGCAGCAACAAACGCGACTACAAGAGGGGAAGATGGACGAACACCAGTACCCCAAATACCCATCATACTGGCGGCACCGTGAACACCATCAGTATCCGCCACATCACAACGATCAATAGTAGAGCTCGAGTTCACGGAAAACGAATAGGCTCGGGGCCGCAGCCCCCGACGCCGAGCCTACATGCTGGGGCAACACTCAAAACCACATACCGAGCACTAAGGAAAGATAACAAACAAGAACCGTTCCGTATGCAACCACAGCGTCATCTAACCCTCAAAGGAACCCTTCGACCTCGAGGGGGCCAAGCCATAGAAATAACGGCAATGCTAGACAGCGGAGCCAACTCGAACTTTATCGACCAAGAATTCACTAAGGAAAACAGAATACTATTGAACCGCAAAGCCAAGAAGATACCGCTAAGAGTAATAGACGGTACACTTATCGCCTCCGGAGGCATCACACATCACACGAACTCATGCGAACTGATGTTTGGAAGCCACCGAGAGAAAATCAGCCTCGATGTGATCAAATTAGGAGACTACGACATAGTCCTCGGTATACCATGGCTGAATCAACATAACCCAGGAATCAATTGGGCACGCCAACGGCTCGAACTGGAAACCGGCCCCCTCCAAGCGTGCTCGACATCCCACGAACCGATTAAAATTAAGCAAGCATCCCCCGAAACACTAAGAGCAATACCCAAGGAATACCACGACTTCGCGTTCATGTTCGAACCATCAGCCACGAACACACTACCACCCCACCAGCCATGGGACCACACGATACCACTTATGGAAGGCAAGGCGCCACCCTACGGCCCCATATACCCCTTATCGGAGGTCGAGTTACAAGCACTACGGAAACAACTGGACAAGGACCTAGCCCGAGGCTTCATCGAACCATCAACCTCACCAGCAGCGGCACCCATCGTATTCGCGAAGAAGAAAAACGGCGAACTAAGAATGTGCGTCGACTACAGGGGCCTCAACGCCATCACGATCAAGAACCGCTACCCCTTACCACTAACCACGGAACTAATAGACAGGATGCGAACCGCTCGCTACTTCACGAGAATAGACTTAAGAGGAGCATATAACCTCGTACGAATTAAACAAGGGGAAGAGTGGAAAACAGCCTTTAGATGCAGATACGGACACTACCAATTCAAAGTGATGCACTTCGGCCTCACGAACGCCCCCGGAACGTTTCAAGCATTAATCAATGAGACACTAAAAGGATGCCTAGACCACTACGTGGTGGCATATTTGGATGACATAGACATATACTCCGACACGCTCGAGGAACACGTAAAACACGTTCAAGACGTCCTCGAACGACTAGCTCGAGCAAACCTATTCATACAGCTTGAGAAGTGCGAATTCCACAAACATGAAACGGCATTCTTAGGATTCATAGTAGGCAGAGTAGGAGTCCGAATGGACCCCGAAAAGGTAGCGGCTATCATGAACTGGCCAACCCCAAGGAACAGGCACGAACTTGAATCCTTCCTAGGCTTCGCGAACTTTTATCGACGATTTATACGAGCCTACAGCTGAACAGCTCGAGGAATGACAAAACTACTACGAGGAAAACAGAAGTTTGTATGAACAGCATTCGCTAACAACTCGTTTCGACGACTCAAAGCCGCGTTCCTAGAAGCGGGAGTCCTGAATCATTGGGATTCGTACCTAGCAGAACTACTCGAGACAGACTCATCGGACGGTGCGATATCAGGCTGCCTATCACAACACGACCCGAAGTCAGGAAAACTACGCCCTGTAGCGTTCTACAGCAGAAAACTAATACCAGCAGAAGAGAACTACGACATATATGACAAGGAGCTACTAGCCATAGTCGATAGCTTACGGCACTGGAGAGTATACCTCGAAGGAGTGCTCGAGACTATGAAAATATACTCGGACCATCGAAACCTCGAACGATTTATGACCACGAAGGTACTAAACAGAAGACAAGCACGATGGGCCGAAACCCTAGGAAGCTACAACTTCGTCATAGTTCACCACCCCGGAAAAGATAACACGAAAGCAGACTTACTGTCACAACGCCCAGACTACATGGAGGACTGAGATGAAACCAAAAAGCAACCGAACCCCCCGATCCTACATACCGAACAACTAAGCATGCAAGCAACATCTATAGAAGAGACACTCCTACAACAAGACAAGACCCTCGTGAGACAAATCAAAAAAGCATATGAGTTGGACCCCACATGCAAAAAAGCGTTTGAGGAGGTTTGAGAAGCGTCACAAAACGAGAAGGACCCTAAGTGGACAATAGGCAAAGAAGGGCTACTACTAAGACACGGACTCATATTCATCCCGAACAACAGGGAACTACGAGCTCGTATACTCCATGAACACCACGACGAACCATTAGCGGGACACCCGGGAAGAGACAAAACAATGGA
>JAJDFF020000263.1:0-43089 GCA_021527025.2 Geoglossum cookeanum | reverse complement strand
TCATTACCCTGAGCCGTTCCACCCCCGGCCCTTTTCCCCCCCACCCCCACACCCGCCCCCCGCCCCCCCCCCCCTCCCCCCCAAAAGAAGAAAAAAAAAAAAAAAAAAGAAGAAAAAACCAAATAAAAAACGCGCCAAAGCGCTCTTCTCTCTCTCTCTGTGTGTGTGTGTGCCGTTCCCGCTCCCGGTAAGCCACTTTTGTTTTAAAACCCGCCCAAACGTCCAAGCGCTTGGCTAGTGTGGTTGGTTGGTTGGTTGGTTGGCTGCCTGGAGAGTGAGATAGAGAGAGAGACTACGCCTAAAAAGTTACTCTGGGAAAAAAAAAAAAAATTGTTGTTTTTATTTTATTTTTTTTTACTGGTGGTGGTGGCTTGCTTGTTACTAGTACTATAGTACATGTACTGTGCTCGTACATTTCATGCTATGCGCAACAGTTACCATACAACTTAGGTACCCTTATTCCGGCAAGGGCCAGCCACAAGCGCCATCGCTTCCTACCTCACTAAAGAAACTCCACCAAATCTACCACAGTAGTATCCTCCTCCCCCCCTCCCCCCTCCTCCAAAATCAATCAATCTCCTGCGTCACTTTATTGAGTACTTTTGTATTTCTTATTTCTTAGCCACCAGTCGTAGTATGCATAGCCCCCCCCTCTCTCTCTCTCTCTCTATCTTACCCAACCCCCAACCCCCCAACCCCCCAACCCCCACCCAACCCGACCCACTTTCTTTTTCACCCACGGTTTGCCATTTCACCCTAGTTTTGCTGTTGCGTCGTTACGACGACAAAAAAAACGCCTTGAGAAAATCAAAAAGCCGCACTTTCCACACTCCTCATCATCATCCCACGTTGCTGGGACCTGCTGCGTCAGCGATGACTGCTCGACTGCCCCACCCCTCTTCCGTGGAGCCACTCCCGCCCAGTCCAAGTTTCTCTCGCCTCGCCGTGCGCTCATCGCCCTCGCAAGGGGCGGCGCCAGTGAGATGTGGATATGTGCCCAACTCCTCCATGACGTTTGGGCCAGGCGAACGCGCTATGACATCGCTGGGCTGCTGCATGACGCTCGGCTCTGGCCAGCCTGACGCCACCAAGAACGCCATCAGAAAGCGATCCCGTCTTGCATTCCGCGGCCCTGTCAGCGCTTGCACTGGTTTGCGGTCGTTGCATCGTATGCTCGGGATCGAAGATAAGACGCACTCGCGCGCTGTAATTCGCCCGTCCCGCCTGGTTGTGTCTTGCACGACTCGCACAGCGTTGCAAACCCCGGTTCGCTCTCCTCTCGGCACCGTCATCTCTATGTCCCTCCTTCCCCCCCAAACTCCGCGCACTCCTCTTGCCTTCCACTCCCACCCACTCCCACTCTCCCCCCCCCCCAAGAAAGTGTGCAAAATGGCCCCAATTTCATCCGAAAACAGCGCAATGGCCCACACTTTACACTCTAGCAAGCCTAACTACGGGGATGCTGCCACTACGTTTTATTTGCTGGTGGCAACTCTCTTCCGGTCCTCTCGCCTTTTGTGGGGCTGGGAAGTCTAGGCTTCCCAACGGCTGTAACTCTATTACCCGGGGCGTTGCTGTGGATGATGTCCGCTCCTTTTTACTTTTCTTTTTCGGCCTATCGGCCTCATCTCCGGCTCTCGTTCGCGTCCCGTATTCGACTGCCCACCCTTGACAACGACGTCAGATAGAATCTCGCTGTCCCATGCGATCGAGATGCGATGGTGTGTGCTAATATCGAGGCAAGAGGAGATTTCCACACAGGAATGGGCCTCGATCAATTTCGCCCAGTCGACGCCGGTCAGGGTTATCCGCATACCCTTCCACCCGCCCAGGCCCAATATTGGGAAAGGGTTGCATCGCAAGCATTGTTCAATTTCCGTCAATGGCTGCTTTAGGAACCACACTGTGCAGATCCGGAATGTTACACTGACTCGATTGGGCAACGCTCTTGGGTCCAGTAGCTCGACTTTCCCTCTTTGGAGCCCGGCCTGCAGTGGAAGCAGAGGCTAGCGTCACAATCCCCAAGCAGGCTGCGGATATCTGCACGTTGCTCAGTTCAACGTTCGCTGGGGCTTGCCTAGTGCAGGAGCTGTGATTGGCAGCGGCCAGCGAGCACAGCATCGGAGCCATCACAACCATCCTGGATGCCGACTCGTAATGCTTCTTTGGCTTCGCAGCACCAGGCGCGCCAGGGTCAGCCAGGATCGCCAGGGATCTGGGGGTGCAACGTTTCCCCACACGCGCCGCCGCCTTCTCCTGGTCAAGGAAGAGCAAGCAGCCCATGGCCAGCCATTCGCCGGCCACTCGCAGCCCCTCTCACCTCTCCCGCATCTGGGCAGCAGCGCCGTTTGTGCGACTATTTACGTCGTTTCGATCGAACACATTCCCTGCTCGACTTGCTGCCGACACACATGCCTCTCTCTCCTACCCTCGATGCTACTCCATCCAAGTGTCCCCAGTGCCTCAGTGTCCCATCTCATTCGGCATACCAGCCATGCCACAAACCCATCCCCCGAACGTACCCCCCCCCCTCCGGCATATCCCAGTGCCTTCACACCCGCTCACTAGTTCCTTGCACCCAATCTGCATCTTCGAGCTTAAACACCGTTCCTCGCCACCCACCCCGGGCAGCACCACCTGCGATCATTTCGAAACACATTAAGCAAGTCGTTCTAAGCTCTGCCGCATCTATACAAGTAACCGTCAGCAACCACCAAAAAACCCCATTTTTTCTCTTGTCCAACGTCAAGCAGACTCTTAATCTTAAATTGTAAATCATAGAATCACCTATACCAGAGCTCGAGCTCCTGCACTTTTGCGCTTTTACACCTACGTTTCTCCAGCCCCGGCAGAAGCCCCCTCCCAGCTCTTCAGCGTCGTGTCACTGTCACTGTTAGATCCTCTGTTTGTCAATTGGAAGAGGGCGTGTTGTTGCTCTTGGTTCTTATCTGAAACGAACGAAGAACATACCCTCTGGTCGTGTCGCTCTTCCGTGGTCGAAGGGCTTCTCGCTTCTTGGAAGAGGGAACATTATAGAGGCTTTCCGCTTTGCTGTTCACGCAAAAAAATAAATGCGCGTTGCCTCGACGGCATCGATACTCGTACCCATCGACAATCGAGGGCGCTGATCAGTCTTGGGTTCGTGTTGCGATCATTACCGGACCGGCCGCTGTTCGCGTACTTGTTTGTTTTTGCCCGTCCCTGCCGGATATCCAAGATCGACTTGTTGCTGTATTTACCGCCCGGAACGCATCGATCCTCCTCATCACCGACTATACAGACAGCATAATATTGTTAGACGACAAAACCGCCGTTGCAATGTCCATGGTCGTGGAGAACCAGCAACGCCATCACCAAATGACCAATCTGGGGTTCGACCATATGTCCTACTCTACTGCCCCGCCCCAGTTCACCAATCCGTGGTCTGGACCGACGTCAAGTTCCAGCCAGATATTCCAGGGGCCTCTGGGCCCGTCAATAATTGACTTCGGCTCTATCGCAAAGCAGCAAGCAGCACGAGCCAGCAGTGTCTCCATGCCATATTCGACAATACCCGTAACGTCGCCTTCAGTGGGCGCAGGTAGGAATCTACCATCGTCCTATGCTCAGCAGGATCTGCTGAGCATCTCTCAAGATATCCTGGGTGGAAGCCGGGTGGCTGGTGGCGGGCCATACGTCAATGATCACAGTTTCTCCGCCGCGACATCGCCAGCGGTGAGCTCTTATGCTCCGACATCTGTACCGTATAGCGATGGCATAGTCTATGGCACTGTGCAGAGCAGGGGGCCTTACTCTATGCAACAGCAACAGCAACAGCAACAGCAACAGCAGCAGTCAAGTGAGCGCCGTTTGTCACAGCCTTCAGTACCATCTAATGGTTTCTTGGGATCGCCGGTAGAGACCCAGAGACAGCGACAAAATTCTCTAGTTGACCTCAATAGAGGGATTCAGCTGCCGCATGGTCGAGAGAATTTCAGTGACACCCTGGATGCTGGCCGGGGCATGGTAGCCATGAGTCAGGACACCACCCCACGAAACATCCACGCTCCGCGAAGCCGTGGATCAACCGACTCATACGGCTTCCCACCAACGCATTCTTCAAGCTCGTCTATCTCATCAACCAGCACTTACCCATACTTTGGATCCATGGACTCGTCAGTTACTGAATACAGTTCGACGTCTGATACATTGGATCCTTTACCATCACGAACTTTACCCCGTCCGTCAGGGTTCGGTAGCATTCCGCCCGCACCCCAATCGATGATGGGACAGTTCAGCTCGAAAGTGTCATCGAGCACACAGAAGAAACACAAATGTAAGGTCTGCGATAAGCGTTTCACGAGACCGAGCTCGTTGCAAACACACATGTACAGCCACACCGGAGAAAAACGTAAGTCTCCTATCAGGTGAACCTCTCACGGAAACCCCGAGCACTTGCTGACATTTTGAAAACAGCCTTTTCATGTGATGTCGAGGGTTGTGGTCGTAATTTTTCAGTTGTATCTAATTTGCGACGACATCGAAAGGTCCATAAGAGTGAGAGGGGGGAACCGGCATCTCCTGACGAAGCCTAGAAAATTCCTCGACATTTCCACGACAATGAGAGCTACTCCCCCCCTTTTCGGGTTAATATTCTATATTATTTTTTTATTTTTTTTTTTGAAGTACTCTTTTTTTTTTTGGTAAACTCGGGTTTTTCCCCCCTACCCTGACGAGAATACGAAAAAAAATGTCTGGATCTAACTAAGGCAGGAATAATGTTGGGTATTTCCAAAGCGGGTTGTCGCGGTATTTAAACTTCATAGCTTGCACATTACGTCCTCGTTGATCTAAGACTGGAGATTTCTTTTCCTTGTACATTATAGATGTGTTTAATTTTTTTTTCTTTTTTCACTGCGATCACTAACTGCCCTTTTTTGAGTTGCGAATCTATCCAGCGAGTTTTTTTTATTTATATTTTTTTACATTTTTTTTCTATATTTTTTTTTTTTATATTTTTAACTTCTCCACCGCCCATCAGCCCGTTTATGATTATAGTTGTTGTAACGTCGGTATTGTCCTTTCATCATGGCGTTATTTGCTTTTTTGTCGGGGTGTTCTCTATGTACTAGATACCTTGAGACTGAACGGTCTGGTCTAGCTTTCAGCGGGGGCTATCGCTCCCGCTGGGTTTTCTGAAATTTAACTGTAATATATTGCGCCTTTCGCCGTTGTTTGACCGGCACTGTGTCGATGAGCGCCTCCTAGTCACGAATAGAACGTTTAGTGTATTTGGGAATAATCTTTGCTGCAGAGCTTGTGCGTAGCAAAAGAGAGTTTAAGCCACCGCGTCATCCGCCAACGCCTTACTCACGATACTGCATTGGGTATTTACATGACATTGGTAGCCTCACTTTTTGAACATGAAATTGTACCGCAAGGTGACGGGAAGCGCCCGGTCGGATACCGCTACTTCCTCTCCCTCGAATACGAGCTCCGAGAGTTTCTTGTCTAGATTCGGGCGGGTTTGCTGTTCCAGGCCGGGCACTTGAATGTATAGCGACTTGCCTGACTTACTGAGGCTTGGCTCCTTGAGGCCCTGGCTGCAATTTTGATCATACTTTGTTAGCCATGTCCCCTAGACACTATGACGCACCACGGCAGCCCTAACTGTAGAAGACTTACGTATCTGGCTGCTCTTTCATCCACTCAATGAATTCCCGCAGAGTCCAGTTTCCATTTACCCACAAGTCCTTCACTAGGTTTCCGCAAACCGGGCAATCCTCTTTTCGCTCATGCTCGAAAGTATAGGTGTAGATGCTGTCGTCGCCGCTATACATCATATAGTTGTTTAGGTAGGGGTTTGTGTTCGTCGCAATCTTGAAGGCTTCGTTGCAGCAACTCGCTGCAATTATGGCGTTTGTGGACGCTATTGCTGGGATTATGTTTTTCACCACGCCTTGCGTGAGTGAGTACGTGACGCCACCAATATTGAATTCCATTGCGCGTTGATGTGCCTTTTGATATAACCAAGTGATGTGCTCGGGATCGTCAGTGTCAAGCGTGTCTCCTTTGCGTTCCTCTCCCCAGGCGATGATGTGTGCCCATTCGATGCAGTGTTCTGGCTGGCGTGGGATGGTGGCGAGAGTACATAGAGGGACGGCGGCACGGGGAGCGTGCATGTCAAGTTGGCATTCAATACAGGAGGACAATGTCGGTAAGATGACCCTCGACTGACCTTTGAAGCCTGATGATATCGTCAGTATATGGGACATGGTCAAAGCGGGGTGGTGGTTGTCACTTTCCTTCAGTCCCCCCATCAATTAGCGGTTTTAAACTCTCAACATTGCCGGGATCGAACATGTTTATTAATGTGGCATTAATCCATCTCCTAGCTTCGATGCTATCAAGTCCACATATCACTTGTTGAAACTGCATATAGTAATCCTCGTCCTTATCCTGAATCGCCCCATAGTATGGAGTGATCTTGACACCTTTGACGCGCTTCTCAACAAATTCGGCTGCGACGACGGCCTTAGATTTTCCAATATCCGCCTCTCGAAACAAAAATTGGCGATTGAGGTTCGATACATCGATTGTGTCTCCAGCAAAAGCTAAGCGTGAAGACCATAAAGTGACGTGATAGACGAACATACCCATATCAATAACATGAATATCTCTAAAACCTGAGAGCGCCAGATTTTTCAGGATCTCACATCCTAAACCACCTGCGCCTCTATGTTGCGTTAATCCCGATAAAAGTCCAGAGGCTAAAGCTAGCTACATACATTACACTTTTAGACGTTAGCCGCCGAAAACTGTTTTATAATAAAGAGGAGGGGCCAAACAGGATCTTGTTGCGCTCGAGAGCCTGGATCGTCCCTATTCCAGGTGCAAACGTTTCATCAGTGAAGGGCCCTGTCCTGTTGAGGATGTTGTCTAGATATTTCCTGGGACGGTTTTGTAAGCCGGTACTGCAGAGGAGGGAGTGATTCCTCAAACCTACCACCTCCTTCTTGATCCTTGTGAACCTGGCGCAGGCAAATCTGCCGTAAAAGTCTCCATGTTTGTCCTTTTACCCTTTTGCTCGAGTAGACTACTACGTATTGTTGGGTGTTGTGGTTGGTGAGAAGCTTAACGCGATAGCCGCTGTGGTAAGGCTTAGCGCATTGACCTAGCCGGAATATCAAGACATACGGACTAAAGCACGATGGTTCTTGTGCCTTGCAGCTCTTCTACGACTAATACGGCGGAACATGAACGAGTTGCTCACGCCAGTGAAGACAGCCGGCCTTCCCGCTGATGGACAATTATTTTCTCAGGCGGCCAAGGCCGGGGAGGCGGGCGACATACCCAGCGGACCCATCTTGTCAGTTGGTGATGCATTGGATGCTCTGCGCTCGAAGCCGGACTTTGAGACTTTGAAACGCGCCCTGCGGTATCTCGATCCTGATGCTCCGGGCGAAAGAAGCATTCAGATTACTGTCCCTGGACCTGAGGTGGCCAAGTTGGTCAACATTCTTGTTAGCTCAGTCGTCCCAGACTACTGGGCAATCCTGGATAGTAGAGAAAATCAGCGGAAAACGCGTACCCACCCGAAAGAGCGGAAGGTTCTTCTCAGGTGTCTTTCTAATGTCAGCGGACTAGGGGCGCTTTTAATTAGACTCCAGACCCTTATTACACTTTCAAAAGAGGGAAATAGGAATACTAGTATCCCTGAGACCGGACAACATATCATAGATGTGTTGGATATAATTGCTCAACTGCTTGAGAGCACGAGATTTGTATCAAGAGCCTGGAGCGACCTTGAGAGTCACCTTGTGGATGCTCTCTGGAGGAGAAATATGGTATGGAAAGAGTTTGTATCTATCATAGGTGGCGGGAAGCTCCTTTCAACAGCTGCCGAAGCCCTTGATATTGTCAAGGCTTCTAGCAATGACATAATGCAGGACTACTGGATTGCGAATGGTAGTCAGTATAGCGCGTGGGTCGGGCAAAATGTTGCCGGAATGGCCTTAGACCTCCAAGAAGACAATCTAGATGCATGGAAGGCTATGGTGCAGTTGCTGAGCAAGTCGTTTGGTTTAGGTTATATGGGTTAGACACTCCATTTTAGGTGTTGGGCAGATGGTGCTAATCGAATATAGACGAGATTGTGAAGCGGGTCTATAGCTATCTTCTCCTGGAGAATAAAGAGCAATGGGTGAAGCTCCATTCTCTCTTGTCTAGGCTACCAGCTCATGACCGGCGGAATTTCCTCCATGTGCTATTACGAATTATCGGGAAGCAACATTTTAGCTTAGATATGGAGCGTGCCGGGGAGAGTTGGTGGCGTGAAGATGCGGACGTTGTATCAGGGGCAGCAGCGCTGTTGCACGGTGTGATTGGGGACAGTGTGCCCCTTAAAGAGAACCTTGTGTCTTGGTTGGTTAGCACTTGGGGAGGTGGGGTTGGAGATCCTGTTGGTATCAGAAGGGCGGCAATTGCTGCCATCTCCCAGGATGAAGGTACATTTGTATGCTGTTTCTTGTCATCTTCGACTGCTAAAATTCCCGTCTAGAGAGCCTCCAAGAGGTTTTAGAAAAGTCTATGCAGCAATTTGGCGATAAGCTTTATATCAAACACACTCCAATATTGCATCAAGAAGGTATCGTAATTATATACCCGTACTTGGTCACAACTAATATTATTTAGTCAACACACAAATCCTTCTACTTACGGCTGGATACGTTCATCGATCGCACCCAATGCATCTTTTTACTCTCGCTCGCTCGAGCACACATCTTAGTGGTGTTTCGAACCGACTGGCTGCTTCATCGGTTCGAAGTCGCTTTCTGGGGATGGTCGTTGGCACGGCCGTTTCAAATCTTATAGATAATCCGGATAAAAGGATGACTTTCGACATAGAGGGGATGAGTAGCCATGAAGCTACGTGGTACAAGAGCCTGACGGCTGTTCAAGATCAATTAGGATCGATTAACATCCTACAGACTACAAGTATTGGTGGAGCGAGAGAGAGTACTATTATCGGCAAAATGAAGGGGGGCGAAACATCCCTTAGTCCAGCAACCCGACAAGCCAAACAGCCTACGGAGTCAACATCAAAGATTGATCCTATCGAAGAGATTAGGGGCGAAGACGAGGACGAGCTGATACCGTACGAAAAGCCAGACTCGGATGATGAAGATGAAGACGAGGACCCCACCCTTGTACAGCGCAACAAGCCCACCGCTCCTGTGTTAGTAATAAAAGCTTACCTACCTGTTGTGAAAGCCGCTCACAGATGTCTTAGCTATATTCGAGATCTCCTGTCTGGCCTACGAGATACAGAGAACTATGATCGACAACGCCTGGCCCTTTCAACGGCAGCTATGCTCATTCGCAGAAAGGCGAACTTTGGCACAGAAGTTTCTGATCATGCCGAAGAATTGGCAGCTATTCTTACTGGCCTTAACGACAAGTATGGCATGGAAATTTTTCAGGAGAAGCGTCTGCAGGCCATGATTGCGCTTTTGGTCGCCCAACCCCTAAATATGGGCCAGTGGTTTTCAAAAACTTTCTTTGATGGAGACTATTCCATGGGCCAACGAGCATCTATCCTTTCTACGCTAGGCATCGGCGCCAGAGAGCTAGCTGGCTACAGTAATGAGGATGCAGCACTAACGGGAGCTGGATCAGTACCTATATTCCCGTCTAAAATGCTCCCCGAAAGACTGCATAAAATCTACGCCGCGACCACGTCTCCAGTGGACGCACTGTCTGAGAGACTGGAGAGAACTATGATAGCACCTATGGCAGCTGAGGCTGTAGATAGATTCTCTGGACCGAATGTATTGAAAGTACGGACATTCTCCTCCCGGATAGAGGTAGAGAAGAGACGTAAGAAGCCGATCGCGAACGAATTAGCAAAGGTGGTCGCAGACGGGTTTTTCTTTCCTCTAACAGGGCGCTGGTGGGTTCATCTCAAAACGTAGTAAGTTTGCCACGCGCTACTCACTTATATACAATATTAATCGATTCTTTGGCTCCAGTGGTAGCAAGTCTGTTTATTTTGACCCCTTTCTCTTGGCATCTTACCTCAAAACTCTTGCCCTCATCCTACACGCATCTGGCCCCTCGACAATCTCGCTGCCCCAAATGACATCTGAATTCTGGGACTTGCTGCTCTCACTACGTCAGCAGTCCGACCCTACTGTTCTTGAAGCGTTACTATTCGCCATGCTTACCCTTCTTGAAATGAACGAGGATAAGCGGCGCTTAGCGGAGGAGCATTCAAAAGAGCTATTGGAGACACAAGAGTGGGTAACTGTGATTTTCGAGGCTGCGGGAGAGGGTAGGGGGAACGTGGATGGAGAGCGAGTCCGGATGCTGGCAGCTAGTCTTTTGGTGCGCACAAGGGAGGTGGTTGAGAAATACCAACGGCTGCTTGTAGGGGAGATGTTTGACTTTAGTTGAAATTCGAGCAGACTCCCGAAAGCTCTTGGATATAGCCTAGTGACATTTCCGCCATTGGCCTGCCTAAACTCCGAAAAATGCTTAAGAGTCGTTGAAAAGGTCTCATCTCGCCATACTTGCCAAGCTCTTTCTTAATCTCTCGCATTTAACTTTCAACAACTTCACACTATCCACAAATAACTCGTCGCTGTCGAACTGCCCCGTACTCTCGATGCTAAATATAAAGTGATCCCTTACCCGCCCTAACTTCACCTTTCCTGCAAACTCTTCATGACGCAGACACTCCCTACTGACTGTATCTTTCATCGCATCTCTAACGACCGCTTTTTTCTCACCCTTGATACCCTCACCACGGGCTGCTTCCTCAGCGGTTACTGTCTCAAATCCAATGACACCGCGTGGGAAGCAACGAGCAAATTTTTTTGCTTCTTTTCCGGTTATGGGGGAGGTAATGGTAATCGTTGGCAGTAGACGATACGATGCAGTGGCGACGGGCGAGAATTTGGCGTGATCTGCACCAATGCCTTTGATGCAGTGCATCTCAAGGTTTAAGGCTTGGCCAGGACGGAGCTTGGCAAGGAGAATATTTGGGTTTACAGGGGCGACAGATCCATAGGGTGCAGGGAAGAGTTCCTTTTGTTGGCCAGCGGGATGAAATGTTAATGCGGAGGAGTAGACTACAATAATATTAGAGACCAAAAATTGCAATCTAGCGGATGGTGTTCCAAATTACCATGTGCATTATTGTAGAGTTTTGTCGGATCTGTTTCTCCCTTTTCCGCATTGGGATTCTTTGTGCACTCGACTTGAAGCTTCAGGACAACCGTATTGTAATCGTTTGGGGGGGCCACATATGGGTCCTCTTCCGTTGGTTTCTTGTACCACTTTAGCCAAGTAAGCCCTGCCTTCGATCCCTTGAGAGGTACAAGGCCGAGACGTTGAGCAAGAACTTCGTCCTGGACAATAGAGGTATTGTTCCAGACGAAGACATATTCAATAGCCAGTGTTGGGACTTCAGCGATGAGGATGCGGCGGAATGCATTTGCGATAGAGGCGTCAACGCCGATGAGAGAGAAGGAACAATCCAGTGGTTCACTATGGTGGACAACAATTTGAAGGTTCTAGGGTCTAGTACTAAGTAGGAGTTGCACGATCCTAGCAATCGGAAAAACGCACCTCCTTGAACTTTGCAATACTCCATGAATGGTCTTCTCCTGGGTAATGCCCTGGAAAATCTGTGGAGGAGACGTGTGTTACTGTTTCCGCGTTCACCCCAACGGTCTATGTATTAAATTAGTTGGCTGAGGATTAGTGCATTTTCCCGTAAAAGGACTTACGCGACGCCCGTCTATTGCTGGCATGCCTGGCGCCGTCGTAGGAAAGAATAATAGGGATTATCGAAGTTTTTTTGGCGGGACGGTTTCTGGCAGATCCAGTGTTGCGGCTCTACGGGTGGCCGGGCCAATCGCAGCGCCTGTAACTTACCTTAGTCATACACTTTCCAACCTCATCGAGCGATGCAATCGTTGAGGAACAGAAATACGAATTGCCGCGCCGCCCCCCATCCATCTTTGCCCTCACCTAGCTACAGTAATTGAGGGTTGTCTCGGGGGCTCCACTTGCGATGGCATCCTCCTTTGCTTGTCTCGTGAGGTGCAATGCGAAACGGCTATATCCACGCCTGACATCAAGACGACGCTCTCTACCAATCCCACTCAGCCGGTCAATCGCGACCTCTGTGTCCCGCCGCTATGCTGAGGCTTATGAAGGCACCAAGCTCATTCAAACAGACAAGGACTTTGCTCATCCTATAAACGACCAGCAACTCGACACCCGGACTGAGGAGGGCGATAGTGTGGAGAGCCGAAAGATTCGGCACTACACCGTCAATTTCGGCCCTCAGCACCCTGCAGCTCACGGAGTACTTCGATTGATTCTAGAACTGAATGGCGAGGAGATCGTTCGAGCGGATCCGCATGTTGGATTGCTGCACCGGGGAACAGAGAAACTAATAGAATACAAGACATACTTGCAAGCACTCCCGTATTTCGACCGGCTGGACTACGTATCGATGATGACGAACGAGCAATGCTTCTCTTTAGCAGTGGAGAAGCTACTTAATATTGAGATTCCAGAGAGAGCGAAGTGGATCCGAACGATGTTCGCAGAGATCACAAGAATCCTGAATCATCTCATGTCCGTTCTTTCGCATGCCATGGATGTCGGAGCTTTGACCCCATTCTTATGGGGATTTGAGGAAAGAGAGAAATTGATGGTGAGGATTCTACCACTCCCTGTAGCTTCAGACATCCATATTGATATTATTCCAGGAATTCTACGAACGTGTCTCCGGTGCTCGTCTCCACGCTGCCTATGTTCGTCCTGGTGGTGTCCATCAAGACATACCTCTCGGGCTACTTGATGATATCTATCAATGGGCGACCCAATTTGGAGATCGCATCGACGAGACAGAAGAACTTCTCTCAGACAATCGTATCTGGATAGGTCGTACTAAAGGGGTCGGTGTTGTCTCCGCCGCCGACGCCCTAAACTATTCGTTTTCTGGCGTTATGCTTCGCGGGAGTGGCGTCCCATGGGATATACGGAAGAGTCAGCCCTACGATGCATATGACCAGGTCGAGTTCGATGTGCCTGTTGGTGTGAATGGCGACTGCTATGATCGCTACCTATGCCGTATGGAAGAATTCAGGCAGTCCCTAAGGATCATTCACCAGTGTCTCAACAAGATGCCTCCTGGGCCCGTACGTGTTGAGGACTACAAAATTTCTCCACCGCCCCGGGCAGCAATGAAAGAGAATATGGAAGCGCTCATCCATCACTTCCTACTCTTCACTAAAGGATATACTGTACCCCCTGGTGAGACATACTCCGCTATTGAGGCTCCAAAAGGCGAAATGGGCGTCTTCCTAGTCAGTGATGGCAGCGAGCGCCCATACCGGTGCAAAATCCGTGCTCCAGGATTTGCCCACCTGGGTTGCTTTGATCAAATCTCGCGGGGCCATCTACTTGCAGATGCAGTAGCGATTATAGGCACTTGTGACCTTGTGTTTGGGGAGGTGGACCGTTGAGCTGGGGGGAGAGGCACGGGCGAATAAGAGAGCAAAGCGCAGTAATCGCTCTAGAAGTACATATCTGTATGATTTACTTTTAAGTTCCTATCGCTTGTATGTATATACCTACCGACTACAGTTCCCAAATTCACAGGCACGAAACCTGAAACGAGCTCTTCGTATAATTTCAGATTCGCGCCTCCGTATATGAATGTAAAAGAAAGAAGCCAACTCAGATATGCCATCAAGGAACTAACCGTTCCGTTATTCCGAGCTCAACAACGGTTGAGAGTACTTTATGGTAGAGGTTTTATAAGACTTCTCTTTTTTCATTTCTTCCCCCATTTTCCCTCTCCTCTTCCGATTTTCCTATGTATACGGTACCGTACTGCACTCACGCTTGCATACTAGGACCTACGCGCCACACGTATCCATACCTTTTGTCGCTATGAGCTGCGCAGACTGTCATGACCCGGTGGTGGCATATGTCACCTTCGGGGTTTATGTTCCGGTTGCGGGTCAGGAGAAATTAGAATAGTGTATGTTAGTAGTGTACGTTTTTTTTTTTAGCCTCGAGCATCGCACTTTGGGGATTTTGCAATTGCGTACTGCAAGCACGTGCCCGTACTGGGATTGGTTCTGTGTTGTATTGTCTTCCACCTTCTATTCATCTATTCCACCAGCGAATTCGCCCCGCCAGGCGGAGATGGATGTGACCCTTGGTGAGCATGGAGGAGGCCGCACCAATCACTGTTGCAGCCGTCGTGGCCGTAACTGAGAGCAGATGCGTTGTAGCCACCACTTGGCGCGATGCCGGACCGTTTGGTGGAAATTCCAACGCGCTATCCCGAAGAGGTTTAATTGGTTGTGCTCATGTCAGCCTTTAGGCCTGACGCGACTTTCGTCGCGTTCTCCCACTTCACACCCCATAACAATAAAACTGCCCAAGAAAATCAATCAAATAAGCCTCTTTCTCGACTTATACTCACATTTGAACTTATCAGCTAGTATGTCACGGCGGATATCCTGAGTAAATCGATTAAGTTGTGCTAACATCATCTATAATTCCAGTGTTGGAAGCGCGTCTGGAACAGGCTCTCCTTCTCAAGAGGGTTCGTTTGCAATTTAATACCCCATTCCTGTTCTCTACAGTTACGCCAAATGGTTATCTAAATTCTAGCACTAGGTAGTAGATGCCATCAAAGACCTCGTTCAAGATTGTAACTTCGATTGCAATGACTCTGGCATCGCGCTCCAGGCCATGGATAACTCTCACGTCGCCCTCGTGTCTATGATGCTCAAAGCTGAGGGATTTTCTCCATACCGCTGCGATCGGAACATCGCACTAGGTATCAATCTCGCGTCACTGACAAAAGTTATACGTTGTGCCCAGAATGACGACATCTTGACCCTGAAGGCGGAAGACAATCCCGATATCGTCAGCCTAATGTTTGAGAGTAGCGAGACCGACAGGTTGAGCGAATATGACATTAAGCTCATGGACATAGACCAAGAGCACTTGGGGATTCCAGATACGGAGTATGCTGCAACTATCAGCTTGCCGTCAACAGAATTCCAGAGGGTCTGTAGGGACCTAGTGGCGTTGTCTGAGTCGGGTACGTTCCGATGGCGTCCATCTTGACCGTGTTATAGTCTAACGACACTACTAGTCTCCATTGAAGCCACTAAGGAGGGAGTGAAGTTTTCGTGCGTCGGTGAAATTGGAAATGGATCCGTCACCTTGCGAAGTCATAACAATGTCGACAAGCCTGAGTTGAACGTAGCAATTGACCTGAGCGAGCCCGTCGCTCTCACATTTTCGCTTAAATACCTGGTTAACTTCTGCAAGGCAAGTGCTCTGTCTTCGACCGTCAAGCTCTGCCTGTCGAACGAGGTGCCGCTGCTCGTGGAGTATGAGATCTCAGGGAGCAGCTACCTGAGATTCTATCTTGCGCCAAAGGTACGTCATCTCTGGGATTCCTGGGGCATTGTGATTCACGTGTTGACCCGCTCCCTGGACAGATTGGAGACGAGGAGTAGAGGGGGCAGGCTGCAAGGGGATGATGTGGCAATGGCAGTAGTAACGGGCGTCGAGATCACATTAGCGGGATTTGATGTCTGGGGAGGCATATTTTCTCTTGATGACTGTATACAAGATAAAATAACGTCTCTCTTCGTTTACTTGGCAGTCGTCAGCAATAGGACGGGAAATTGAAACGTGCAGAATGGGCTTGAGAGCCTTAGGTAATCACGGCACAGCAGAGATGGGAATATTCTCGATCGTGCGTGCTCTCTAAAGGCTAGTGCTTTGGTAGAGGGGGGGACGGTGCGTTTTTGCTGTCCGCAGG
This sequence comes from Geoglossum cookeanum, assembly GCA_021527025.2. Lineage (NCBI taxonomy): Eukaryota > Fungi > Ascomycota > Geoglossomycetes > Geoglossales > Geoglossaceae > Geoglossum > Geoglossum cookeanum. The sequence continues at coordinate 27,236 of JAJDFF020000263.1, read as the reverse complement.
CCGAAGAGGCAGGAGGCTTCGAAAAGCATAGCACGAGATGGCATGAAGTTCGTTCATGTACCAAGCACTATCTAAGGTGAGGCTTAGGATAGAGGCTGAGGTCGGTGGCCGGTGAGGCCGATGGTTGGTTCGGTTCCGCGCGGCGTTGAAATCCCCAGTTACGTACAGAGCAGAGCGGGCGCACTTAGTCAACGTCGGGGCACTGCAAGACAGACAGCTCCCAACGGTTTATTTTTGGTGCGGAGACAGCGAGACCCGCTGCACTCTGCACTCTGCACTCTGCGCTCTACGCTCTGCAAGCTGCACAGACACCGGGCATTCTGGACGAGTGCTGGACAGCCGTGCTGTTCGAACGAATACATATAGGTAGACTGCTTGTCGGACCCGCGAGCCCAGAGCTGCGAACTGCAATTCCGCGTGCGTCGAATGGCAGCCCTGTGACGCGCGGCTGCACGGATTCCCAGTACCTACAGGGAGCCCCTTTTGCTGCAAGGTCGCACCAACCCTATTATCAATCGCCACCACCTCCCGAGCGTGCATACAGTGTACCCGTTCTCACACTGAGAACACTCTGTACACGCCCGTCGGAGTCCAGGCCTGCTCTGTCTGGGTGGAGCGCTCATCCACTCACCACGTCTCGCTTCCGAACCTGCCACCCGTCAAACCCTCATCAACGCGATTGCATTCGTTTGGACCTTCACTTCAGGCCTTGGTACAGAGTACAGTCGGTCTTTGTTATATGGCACGGTCGTTTGTCGGAAATTGCAATTGAACGCCGCAATATCATACTAGCGGTGCCGCCATCTCGTTGTCCGACTCGTCCCTCGCTCGTTCTCTCGCTCACGCGATACTGAAACATAGCGACCCTGTTCACGCCGACATCCTCACATCGATATCGCGACGCCATGTCGAACCGACCAAATGTTATCGAGCTGCGCGGAAAGTCCCTGGACAGTCAACGCAGCGGACAACCTTCACCCCGGATCCTTCATCAGGAAGGAGAGATCCCTCCGGAGTTGTCGCCATTAGACGCATTTCTAGCTCAGGGCCGATTGCTTGCAAAGCAGCTAGATGATAGCCAGAAGGATGGAAAGCGCATGAGCCGACTGCCGCCTCTCGCAATCGCCAATTCTCTCGCCAGTGTCCGCCCAGGTTATTTCCGCTCCTTCTCAGTTGGCACGGCTCTTGCTGAGACAGAGCCGTCGTCTGAGGAGGAGGACACAGCTTCGAACAAGCCTGCATTGTCTACGCCTGGAAATCGGCCCACTTCTCTGCATCCACGGATTAGCGGCTTACCTCCGCCAGTAGGGGCTGACCCCATGCCGTCTCTGAATCCCACGAGTGAGCTTGGTCGTGGACGGCACATCGCGAACACTCTTCCAAATACTCTTCCTGACTCTCCGGGATACTACGGAGCGCGTCGGGAGCAATCACCCGAGCAAATTCGGGATGAACGGGCCCTGGAAGTTGCTACCCAGAGAAGCACAAGTCCAAATCAGCGGAGGGGGCCTGATGAAAATAATAACCGAATGGGTGCATACCGACGAGGGTCATCAAAGGAGTATACCTCGAGGAGTCACAACACGAATGCGCTTGCACCGCCGAAGGCTTCGCTTTTCCAACAATCCTCAAGCATTAGATCCGTTCCAGCAGACAGCTCTGACGATGAGCTCGCGACAACTATGGGTGCGTCATTCACATCTATCCCATCAAGACAGCCTTCCTCGAGTAGTCTGATGTCCGGATCAACATCCTCGCTGTCACCTTCCGCTCTTATGCCCCCCCGCTCTCCATCAGTTAGTTCGGAGTACTCCGTCGGTGGTACCCGTGTGCCTCGAACTCCATATAATTTTTCAAGGCCCATGAGCAGAGCAAGCCGACCGTCGTTCGACGTTCCTTCGCGTCAAACTTCCTCAGATAGTCAACCCTATGTGTTTGTGGACGATACGGTGCATACTCCTGTCAGTATGAACAGCGAGGAGTACACCGGGGAAACGGAGAGCAACGTAGGGCCAGCTCCATCATACATTTACTCTCGATTTTCGTTACCACGTGGGAGAGCTCTTCAGCGGAATTCACTCATATTTCAAGACCCTGGTCAAACAAATCTATTAACCTGGACAGGGCCGCCGGCGCAAAATATAAACGCTGCGCCCACCAAACCCAATACGATGTATCGGCCACCATCTCCTCCATCCCCAGTCCGTCCTGGTACCACTCCAGCCCCTACTGGCGCAATGGATGAGCTCCGGCCAACCTCTTCCGACCGAATGCCTCCCAGCAGAAGTCTACCCTCAAGTCGCAATGGATCACCAAACCGAAGTTTAGGGGCCCACACTTCATCTCCCTCGGTGGCTTCTTCCAGTACCGTCAAGCCCAATACCATTGGTACCTCCTCCATAGACATGTCCCCCGAAGACCATGTGACTAAGGGCATTGAGTGCCACGAGAATGGCTCATTTAAAGAATCTACATACCATTTGAGGTTAGCGGCTAAGGCAAACCACCCAACTGGCATGTTAATGTATGCACTTGCTTGTCGGCATGGGTGGGGAATGAGACCCAACCAAAAGGAAGGTGTGCAATGGTTGCGCAAAGCGGTCGACTGCTCAAGCCTGGAAGTAGCAGACGATGAGGATCTAGAGAAGGAGGGGAAAACTCTCGATTATGTGGAAAGAAAGACGCGAAGGGCACAGTTCGCGCTCAGCATTTATGAGCTAGGAGTTAGCCATATGAATGGGTGGGGAATCGAGCAGGACAAGGCTTTAGCACTTCGTTGCTTCGAAATAGCTGGAGGTTTGTCCCCCGTACATACCTAAACCACGCCGCACGACGGCTAATCCTTTACCATTTTAGCTTGGGGCGACGGTGATGCGCTGGCTGAGGCCGGCTTCTGCTATGCGCGAGGAATCGGTTGCAAGAAAGACCTGAAAAAAGCCGCAATATTTTATCGGCAAGCCGAGAGCAAGGGCATAAGCATGATCGGGAATAGCTGGTAGGTCCTGGGAGTCAGAAACTCCTGCTATACAGACTGAATGCTCACCTATCCTAGGATTTATAAGTCAAAGTACGACGAAGACGAGAAGCGAGGCCGATCGGCACCGAATATGCAATCCCAAGGCAAGCTAAAGAGGGACAAATCTAAGACCCGGAGTATATTCAGCCGCAAGAAGTCAAATCCTACTTGACTACTCTCTAGTTTCTTGATTTAGCCTTCTGGTATGGGCGTCATCTGCTGTATTTGTTTCGAAATCGACGCGGGAAGGTCGGATACCCTTAATTTTCGATGTCAACAAGACGCAAGCGTCTGTCTTTCTCAAACCCCTTACCAGCCAGTTCGATTGGTTGTCTGTGCATTAGCGGGTTCTATGTCGCAGCAGATATCATCACGGCAGGGAGTTGGCATCGACGGCGTTGTTGTCGTGTTCCATATCTCCCCCACACAGAGGACAGTTTGTTTTTTTTTCCTCTCTCTCTCTCTCTCCTTTTCCTTCTGGTGCAAGTTTCTGCATGGCATGGCTCACGGCGCATCCGGTACCCTCAAATCACAACACACTATGTATACTTGTAATTTTGTAACTTCGGAACCTTGTCCTAGAGATTCTCGCAAATCCAACATTCGAGGAACAAATAAGCCCTCCCCCTTCTTTTTTCCTTTGGTTTTTTCGAAAACAAAAACAATACGCTGAAGGACTTGCTATTTCTACCGTGGCATCTACCCAGCGAACAGCCCAGTCCAGTCCAGTCCAAGCAACCCCCACGTTTCGTTCCATACGCCCTCTCCCCCTCCCCCCCCCCCCTCCCCCACCATCCCACCATTCCACCCAACCCTCAGACAATAAAACAATTCCCGCTAAACCGACCGACCGCACTCAGAGAGAGAGAGAAAGAGCCAGAGCCGAGGATATTCCTCCGCTTCCCGTTTCTCCCTGCCCCTACCTCTACCTCTGCCTTACCTACCCCCCGCGTCTTGTCCGCGTAAGGCGGTCTGTCGGTTCGTCGGTAACGTACTTACATATCCTCCGTATATCCATACTTGTATATATATATATGTATACATACGTACTCATATACACACGCGTGCGTGTGTTGGCTATGCCCAGGTTTTTGATCTATTTTTTGTTTGACTTCTACCTTATTTTTTTTTTGCACGGAGTGATGATCATATGAGTGTATTTGTTTATTCGCCGGTTTGTCGGTTTTGCTACATCTATCCTGTAAAAGTTGGAGCGGGAAAGGGCCAGGGGGAGGGGAAGGGAGGGGAAATGCTTAATTACTACTATACTCTGTACTCTGTATTCTGTACTGTATTCTATGCAGGGGTTCCTCCCCCCTCCCCCCGATCCCGCGTGTTGTTGCGTATGTAGACGTCAACTTTCAATATATTCTGCCTGCAAAGTAGCCGTTTCCGATTGGATTTTTTGCCTTTTGTTTTTGGGTGCTACCGACGTTGTCCCGAGGTCTCGCCGTTTCTGTGTTAGCACCATGTACGGCGGATTATCCCCATCTGTTGGGCTGATCCCCTTGAAGGGGTCTGAAGCTTGTTTTTGGGCGATTCTGGGTTAACCTCGGTTTGCTTTGATGGCTTCATTTTCATGTGTTGCAATGTCGGCATCCCCGAAGGTTGTGGTTGGCTGGAGTCTCTCATGTTTCTCCTTAGTTTTAATCTCGATTTTTTGGTGTAATACAGAGTTGGGGCAAAATTAGGTGATTTAGCTGGAATACCCATTGTCCAGTCGATGGACCGTCGCATTTCGATTGTAGTCTCAGCGCTGTGGATCCAGGGGGTAATTGGCGTCGCACCGCTTTGTGTGCGAGATGAGCTGAGATCGCGGGCGTCGATGGCCATGCGCACTGGTCGGGGCCAGCGGCTCTCCCTTTCCCCAGAAACCCGCTGGAGCGGCCCAATGACCAATGTCTCATTTGCGTCCAGCTCCCGTCCTCGTGTGCATCAAGCAAGCAGGGCTCAACACCGGTCTATCCCGATCAATACTATCGGGCGTGGGGAGTGGCAGAGGGCTCCTGTCAGGTCGAAGCTTTCCTCCCGTCGATGCCGAGAATGGGGTACATATGTAGCACATAACATGCGCTATTCACTACATATATTCCCCTGGATGGGCAGGGGGTGTGTGGGTGTGTTGCTGGGTGTTGCGCCGCAGTTCTCAAGGCAGCCAGTGCAGTATTGGCAACGTTTGACAGACAGGATGTGGCCAAGCCGTATCAATTGGCCAGTGCATTGGCTTGGTTTGCACAGGCTTAGATCTGGAAGCTGAGGGCAGCACCAAGACAGAGAGCCGCGAGTCAGCCATGACAGATGAGCCGGAATAACCTGAACCATTTGTGTAGGCGGTCTCTTAATTTAGGACGAGATCTCCGTGCTAGGGAAGAGGATGGTGGCCTATCATCGCGGGGGGCTCGAAGCTGGATTTTACTAAAAAACTCTCAGCGTTGGATCGATTTGGCCGGCAGTGGCACCAAGTCCAGCTTAGCGCCGGTTTCGTTCTGGCTCGTCCTCCACCAACCTCGATGTCGACACAATGCCTCTCTACACGCACTCCACGCTTCCTCCAACACACCAGTACACACCCATACACCGCCCGGAGCAGTAATCCCGGATACACATGGGCCTGCCCCAGTCTGCTAACTGAAAGGGTGTCCTTGGCCGGAGCTGCGATGGCAGCCCAGCGCGGGACACCCGTTCTGGCCTCCTTCGACCTTGTCACGTTTGCTTGCAACGGAGCGTCACTATGGGACTGAAGTTCTTGCGTCGCCCTTGCTACCACGAGCTGCGGATGGCGCCACTGGGCAACCCTTACCCTGGAGTGAGCTCTGTTTTGCGGGGAGCTTGTTGTCCCTAGCCCCCAGTCTATTGTGATGGTTTTGGCTTAAGAACCCTTCGCACCCGCTTCCCAAGCCGCCCTTTGATCTCTACTGCTGCGGAGCCCGTTGGACAACGGTGCACCTTGCGAGTTCAGTTGCATACCGGCAATCGTTGACTGCCTGTGTTGTTTTAAGCGGAAGGGTCCTGGGTTGGTCGATACTTGGAAACAGTATCACAGCATCCGCCTCGTTGCCCGCACACCGTCATATCGGGGACTTCGCCTTCGCAGCTACGGTCCTGCTGGTATAGACCGCTATGTCTGACCACGTCATTGACAAGGCTCCCAATGCCACCTACACCGAGAACCCAGGCTATGGGACGAGGCCAACGGGTTTCCGTAAATTCAAGGCATTTGCCCGGAAGTTCTGGTGGTTACTGCTAATTGGCTTCCTTTCTTCAAAGCTGATTATCATCTTGTGCTTGTTGGTCTACCCTCCCATGTTTTGCTGTATGGAGTACAGAGGGAACCTGTCATTCGTGGCAGTCACAAGATCGAACTTAGGAATGGGACTAACCTCTAGTAGGGTGTACGTTGGACTCCCAAACATCGCCCAGCAACAAGTGGACAAGTCAACACTGGAGATTAAGAACATGGTGATCACGAATCCAACGAGCCAGTCCGTTCAGATCCAACAGGAGGCCTTTCTACATAGCTCTAGCATCTTTACGCCCACATTGGATGCATTCCCCGCTGCCTTGTTCCTAGAAAGCACCAAGCCGAATATCAAGCCTTTTGCCTATCTTCAGCTCCCAAAGGTTCGCTCAACTAAATCGACGTTAGTCAAGATCGACCAGACTGTGAATATCACCGACATCGATCAATTCAGTGAATACACCAAGACCGTCATGAACAGTGAGACTTTCAGAGTGGCACTACGGGGCCGGACAGTCTTGCACCTGGGCAAGCTGCCAGCCACAAGCGTTAACTACAACGAGGTGCTTACACTCAAAGGTATTGCATACTCGATGGATCTTCTCGGTCTTGTGCTAAATCCTTGTGGCTAGGGTTAAATAAGCTCAAGGGTTTTGATATCTTAAGTTCCCATATTGTCTTGTCTAACGACACCACCGCGCCGAACTTGATCGGCCACGCTTACATCCCTAACCCTTCACTCATGACACTTCAGATGGTATGGAATTCCTTTGGCCCTTCTTGTCTTGCATTTGACTAACTAGCCCCTAGGGAAACGTAACCTACGACCTCTACGCTAATAATACTCCCATCGGACAGTCGCTGATACCAAATCTCACCTTAAGACCGGGAAATAACACAGTGGAAATGCGTTCGAAGGTGAACCTATTACTGGTTGCCAAGTTGACGAATACAACGGCCGGAATGCTCCAACTCGAGGTCCGTGGGAATAGCAGCGTCTACAATGGCCAACACCTGCCCTATTTTGAAGCCGCCATAAGGTCAAACCCTATGCAAATCACCTTGAATGCCACGAAAGCGAAAGGAGGCTGACTTTGGACTCGATATCTCTTCGTCTTGATCTTACTTACCGAAGGCCAGGTGCTGTCGTTATATGCTTCATTTAAGGTCATTTCATTATATATATTTCATGTTCCATGTTCCTCTTAAAAACAAGCTAGGTGAGGGGCGACAAGCCTTGGAGTTGATATGGCCTGGGGAATTCGCCAATGAAAAAAAAAAGTTAATTGGTGGGGAGACAAAGAGACGGATAAAATCAAAAACGGGGGCGAGCATTTGCCTCAAGAGAGTTTGACGATTACGCACACCTCTGTATCCTCTCCTATGGTAGGGGGGCTGATGGGGGTTAAGTTATGGCTTGAGATGACTTAGTCACGACACGAAATTTTATGAAGAAAAATGTATAGATATACCCATGTCAAATTCCAGGCTACGTAAAGTGCCTATGGAATAAGAGTAATTGGAGTTTGGGGGGCATCATTTGTTACCCCAGTCCTTTTTTCTTTTCCTTTTCCCTTCTTTTTTCCATATTCCTTCTCTTCCGAAAACGCGACAACTAGAAATAGACTCTCCCTCCCTCTCCCCTGAGCTTCTGCATTATCGAAAAACAGGATTTTGCTCTTTTCGCGGCCCTAGCATCCTCTAGTAGGGGGTTGTCTGGGCACGTCAGTGCGTTAAAGAAGAAAGGGGAGGGAAGAAGAAAAAAGAAACTCAAACCTCCGGTCCGCCGTGGCCCCTCCCCATAGAGAGAGAGGCCAAGAAACGCCTCAAGCCACGGGCGCACCATCGACGACAAAAGAAAAAAAAAAAACCGCTACAACACCCCGGATAACATCCCCAAGAGTCCCCCCCACATACACACCCGCCTCCTAACTACTGATCTCTGAACCACGGCTTCGAAAAATCCTCCCCAGCTCCACTAACCCCCCCCCCACAAAAAAAAAACCCGTTAGCTAGCGGGCTCCCCAACCCTTCGCTTTGTTGCCTACCCCAGACACACCACCTTGCCTCCACGCGAAATATATACTTCAAACACATCCCCGGATCCCGGGTGGATGAGGATACGGAATGGCCGGCCGTGCACGGAGCGGATGGGGAGGAGGAGGATGAAGGGGTGGTTTTGCGGCCCGGGCTGAGCGCGAATTGCGCGTTCGCGCAGAAGTGATGCCAACTGCTCTGCCGCCTCGGCCTCTTCTTTGGGCTGTAGACTTCTACTGTGGAGAATATCCAGAGCTCTGTCTCCCTTGCCCTCGATCGGTCGCAGTATCCAGCCGTGAAACATGGCGGTGCTGGGGACGCGAGAGTGTGGAGAGCGGGGGTGGAATTGGAGACGGCGGGCTAGTGGGAGGGTGCTGGGGGAGGGAGGAGATGCGGGAGAAGAGTGGCGCCTGAGGGCTCGTGGGTGTAGATTTTTGTTAGATTAGAGGTCATTATAGAATACAATGTTGTGTGCAACGGCAATATCTAGCTGCTCGGTATGTGTGTGTACACCGGAAGTGATAACATCTAGCCTTGCTCTTTTCCCTCCCTTACCTAACCAGTCTTTTTGCATCGCATAAATTCGCCTTGAGCCAGTGACTACTGATCGATTCTATTGGGATGAACCAGTGATGGGATTGATGTATGCAGTATCCTGTTTTGAACCCACTGCGGGAAAAAAAAACATCTGTGCTTTTCTATAACCTCTTAAAATGAAACGTAACTTTTCTCTAGTCCTTCGAAAAATGACTCTTCAGGAATACATGAATAAGGTCCCTCATCTTTCCCGTAAAGACCTGTCTGCCCATATGGACCTTTTCCGGATGGACGGACTGAAGATGGCCATGTGAAGTCTGAGTTGATCTGCGCTAAGTTGAAGTTTCCATGGACTATTTGCTTGCGCGGATCGAAAATCCAATTCCCTGGAGATTGCCAATCAGGAAACTGGCTCCTCTACTATGTGAACTTTTGAAGAAAAGGTCCCACTCACCTATAAAGATCTCAACGTCAAGGGTGATCTCCTTTTCAGCTTGGGTTGCAATCAAGGACCTTGCGCTGCTGAGAACGCGTGCAAATTCAAGGCTTCCCTCATCGCGATTCATAAAAGATTTTTCCCGGCCACAGAGACCTGCTGCTCTGATCTGAAGATCTCCCGACCAATTCAATTCGTGATTGGAGAAAATCTCTGGACAGAGAGATGGGATTGATATCGTCAAATCCTGGAGGCGAGGGCATCCCAGAAGTATTGGGCAAATATGCCGCTCACATGCTGCTGTCGCAGGATCCGGATGCTCGAAGCCATCCATAGATAGAGGAGAGTATTCTAGAACGCGTATTGTCCTTGCTGATGCTAGTAGCAGTGATAAGATTCCTTTTCCGAAAGTCAGCGCGTAATATACCTCCCCTGCTGTGGCAAGTCCCTACCTTCGATACTGATTGATGACATTCCCGTGATGTGTATCTCTCTAAGGTTGCACGCTGTCTTGGCGATCTGCTTCAAGTCTTCATCACAAATGGGGCTGAAGTTTGTGTTCCCAAACACCTTCAACCGCGTCAACTGACTAAAGTCTATCTCATGATGTTCGGTGACTCGGTTGTCTACTCTATTAGACGGGCTAGTCATTTGAGACTCTTTCAAATCCACCCCTAGTAATTCTAGGGAGGAAAGGGGTGCGTTGCCCGCCCCATGGTCGAGCAACCTGGCCCAGCCCTCAGTCTGGCCATGCCTCATAGCTGTCCACGGAAGTGTTGCCGACCTTAGGTTCCTGCAGTTGCGGAGGATATCAAATATGTATTGGCTGCTCTCTGCCACGAAGAAGCCGTTGAACCACACACGCCTGATATGAGATGCAATTTCCGGATAGTCGGCGAGGAGCTTCGCAGTGTTCTTCAGCAGCCCGAAGGAGTCGCGGTAGACGGCCACACCAGAGACCTTCACCTGGGGATTGCTGAGCTCGCGAGACCCGAGCCATCTGTGCTATGATCTCAATATTCCATACTAGCCACACATCACTCTTCTCAGCAACTAACCTTTCACTGCCTCTCCACCGCCTTATATATAGTTCCTTGAGTGAATAATCCAGTGCCCAATCATGCCACACCCGCTGGACTCGTCTGATCGAGTCCGTCGTAGCCCACCGCAACATATCTGGCGGCACCATCCCACGCACATGCCTCTGCAGACTGGTTTTCCGCAGCGGCTCCGGAGCGTGGGTGAGGCCGTAAGTAAACGTGGGCGTCTCTTGCGCATTGAGCTTAGCAGCTTCTTCGAGGATCGAAGACAGTGTCTCGAAGGGGAGGTCGGTTATTGCTACCGTCATGACTGGAGGTTGTCGAAGCTGGCAAGACACTGGCCAACAACGTCGTCAATCTGATTCGTGACTAGAGTAGCACTCAGAGAGCAGCTCTGGCACACTATATACAGGCCCGGGCTCCTTATGCTGGTCCATATGCTGGCCCATGTTGCATAGGCGCTTCGTCATGCTGCGAGACTGCTGCCAGGGAAGGAAACGTGCGTTCGCGTGGCCAAGCATAGAGGGCGAAATTTACGGGTCCTGGGCCTCGGGCTTGCGGCCACGAGGGTCAGCGGCGTGCACGTATTACATAACGCGAACCGTTAAGGGAAGCTTCTGAGGTAATGACATGAAAATTCAATGGGCCAAGTCCACATCGCGAACATCCGTCGACAGGACGCCGTTGGTGGCAGTCAGCGGCAGTCAGTGGCACTTAGTCGCAGTTAGTGGCAGTTGGTTGCAGCTGAACTCCGCCGCAGGTACTTGACGAAGGACTTGGCACGGCGAGAATTACATAACGCCCTGGTCAGGTGCCGTACCGGGTCATCGGTTACATCAGACACACCGCCGGAAACGCCCATTCGCCGCTGTGCACGCGGCGTATTTGGGCATTGTGGCAGTCCTAAAATGGACTGCAACACGCTGGAACTGATCACGCTGATACGCCTAGATAAGCTGTTCTACGCACCGGCAGCCATTGACCTCTCAAGAGTGTTGAATCGCACCCGTGCCGGCAGTAGTCGCCCCAGCCGACCTACGAGAAATGCCGAGTGAAAGGAACATGTGTACATGTTCTACCCGTCCAATCCAGCCCCGAAAAGGCTCACCCGAGTCTATTATGTAGTCACACGAAGTCTGGCAGGCCCTAGTGTTTACGCAATAAACGTGTTAGTCCAATAATACTGTGTTTAGGGAGCAAGTCATGATCATGGGATTTTAGTGGGAGGCGTCATGAAAAAATTAGAGTGTATGTTGTTGCGTTTTTCTTCTTCACGAAGATCAGGGTTAAAAATGTATAATCTTTCGCCGGACAGGACCACGCAAAGCGGACGAGAAAACAGATTGGGGTAGCTTACTAGGTAGATGCCAATAGCGTAAATAGGGCCCTAGTTTGTTAATATTTGGTAAATTCGGGTTCGCGTGGAGCAGAATGTGATGTCAAAAGTTTTTTTCTGGTAGTGCTTTATCGGACGACGTAAATCCTATTTATCCCGTAACCTCATATAGACGGCCTGACTGCTCGTGTTACGAACATAGAATTGTGGTAGGAAAAAGATTACGCAAAGCTCTCTAGTCGAACAGTCCACCGAAACCTGCGAAACGGTGTCAGCGGATTTAATTAATGAGCAGAAAGCATGCATTGTGGTTGTAGTTAATGATTACCTTCGTCTTCACTCTCCTCCTTTTCTTCATCCTCGTCGGGTTTGGTTTCTGCGGCTCCGCTAGTCTCGCCCGAGGCAGCAGTTGCAACGGGAGCGGCGCTTGCGTAGGCATCGGGGTTGGCAATACGATCCTTGAGCTCCTCGACCTCAGGCCAGCTATAGTCCGTCTCAATAGCAACGGCCAGCACGTTCTTGTATCCATTTACGACCGAGTGAATGACGGATGGAAGGGTTGGGTAATTGAGTACCAAAGAAATGGTTGCAATGGTCTTCACCGCAGAGGCAAAAGCATTCAGGAGCTGACTCTCCTCAATGTCAAGAACATCAGGAGAAAAGCATTGTCCTTGGTCATAAACTTGAACAACGCGCATGCCGTAGGTGAACGGAGAGATGTTGAGCATATTTAGTAAGGTGGCCTCAGAAGCACCAACCTTATTGCCAGCTTCCACGAGCTTCAAGTCGGAAACAATTTCGATGGTACCACGGGCGATCTTAGTGGGGACCCCGAGAGCCTGGAAGAAAGATGTCTTACCCGGCTCCATACCGGTGTTACCGGCAGGGACGAAGACCTAGAAGCTGTTAGGGCCGAGCAATTGAAGCGGCCAAAGAATAATAGCAGTTTGGAAAGAAAATAGGAGAACGACTCACATCTGCTGGAGCGACGGCACCTGCTCTGGCAGGTGCTGCCACCTTGTTGCAAAGAATTTTCTCTCGAACCTGCTTCAGGTCCGAATTGGTGAAGATGAAACCGATGTTTCCTGCCGGCTATTAGAATCCGTGATAGGAGCCCAAAGAGAAATGTAACAATACCTCTGACATGAGGTAGGATTCGTTCGTATTCGGGAAAGTCTCCGATGAAGCCCTTGATAGCACGACGGACCTAGAGGAATTAGGATCGACCGTTCGATTGTAGTTGCCCTCTGCGGGCCTCCAAACTATCCAAACATCCACACATACCATCGTATTTTTGCCCATCAATACAACACCCTCGCCCCTCAAACTATGCCTAATCTCATGCATCTGCTGGGAGCTGACATTGTCGACAGATACGATGAAGATGCTCTTGTGCTGCTCGAGGAGAGCTTTGAGCTTATCAAAGTAAGCGGACTTATTAGCGGACTTGCCCCCCATATCTTCTTAAGATGAAGGCAGGTTATTTAAGGGTCAAGTCTTCAGATGCTATGAAATTATCCTTGAATGAGGTCGAAAAAATAAACGGAGGAAGTAAAAATAATGATGGTTTGTGGGTCACGGGGGCTGATTACATAACATTACTCCCTAACAAAGATGATATCGAGCATCTGCTACGTAGTACGACTCGTGCCATTGAATGACAAATATTATTTACTCCACGCCATGCGGCATCCCTTTCAATGCCTACAAGTCTGCTATGTTCCAGGGCCTCCTCGGGACTGGATATTGCTTGCTGCAGCAGGCTCTCGTATCAATTCATTCTCACTCTCCAATATTGTCCTATTATCAACGTTAGATATCGGTAACCTGGCTGATATTCGAGGCAATGGCTCCCAGTCTGCGCAGCCCACAGTGCGCAACGAAGGTGATCAACCTCCAGAGGGAAGGCTGGAAACTTCCGATCAAGTGGCTACTATTCTCACGGTAATTGCTACACGAGATTGTAATAATGTTGTTGTCGTTACTGGGGAAGATAAATGTATCAGAGTCTTTGGGTTACAAGGTGATGGACACCTCCATCTACTGAGCGCAAGGTGAGCACTAACGCTCTGTATCCAGAGTTTTTGTTAATTAGGTAAAATAGGAGTATGCCGAAACGTCCCTGTGCTATAGCTATTACCCCTGATGATTCTACAATATTATGCGCAGACAAATTCGGAGATGTGTATTCTCTGCCCCTCCACCCTTTGCCGCAGCCAACCTCTGGGGGCACACTAGCGGGGTCAAGTGAATCGCAAATTCCATCGGCTCCTAGGAGATTCGTCCCCTCCGCCAACAGCCTTACAGTGCACACAGCCCGTAATCTGAGGGCTCTAGAAAACCAGCTTCGTACTACGAACAAGCCGTCCGAAAAGACGGGTCCTAATTTTGAGCATCAGCTTCTCTTGGGCCATGTCTCAATGCTGACAGATATTGCTTATGTCAAGCTGGACGAACTTATGTCTCCACATGGGAAGCCTTGCAGCTATATCCTTACTGCGGACAGAGATGAACATATACGTGTATCACGGGGCCCACCTCAGGCACACATTATTGAGACGTTTTGTTTGGGCCACAAGGGATTTGTTAGCAAGTTGTGTATCCCACGTTGGCTCCCTATGACTCTAATCTCGGGTGGAGGCGACGGGTTCTTGTACGTCTGGAGTTGGGCAAAGGGCTCGGTGCTTCAAAAATTCGACATGAAGCTTCTCGTGGATGAATACATAAGTACAAACGTTCTTGGCGGAAGGGATTTCACTGAGCAGACATACCCTACTGCAAACAGACTGATGTTCGGTCGGGGAAGTCCCGAGGTCGGCTCTGAGGTTGGGGAAGGCGACGCCGAACAGGGAGATGTTCAAGGTGGAAAAGGCCATGAAGCGGCTCACATTCACAAATTAGTTGTTTCTGGTATATGGAGTATATCTCAGGCGGAATTGGGTTGCCTGAATGGGGGCACGAAGGGCGAGTTCCATGGTGGTGATATACTGGTGGCATGTGAGGGGTATGCATCTATACGATCTTACGCCAAGTACTGTATTAACCTGTCCATCATAGGGTCTCTGCTCTCTTCGTATTCACGCTTACCATGGATTCGGCGCTTATATATCGTGATTCTGTTCCGCTTGAAGGCAATGTCCTTGATGTGGCGATATTTAGCGATGGACACTCTATTGTCATTTCAGTTGACACGCTTCATCAGCGCAATTCGACGAACGTAGCAAGGGAGCAACCAAAAAGAGAGGCAGCGCCGCTCCAAGTATTATTGCGATCAAGCGGGGGCTCTTGGTCGGGTGATGGCACTGCTGACCAGGTCGAAGCGCTAAACCGACAGGGGAGTTTCGAAATCAAGACCGGACATAGCGAGCCAAAGTTGCAGGCTTTGAGCGGTCTTTTTTATAAATTCCAGAACCTTAGAAAGCAAGAATACGAAGAATAGTTCTTGGGTGCAAGAGGTATCGGATTCGCCACAGTGAAGGTAAGCGCTTTTCGGAATGCTCGCTGGAAGGTCAAAACGAGGTCTTTCAGCAAATCCATGATTAGGTATTGCGTAGCTTCTATCACATACCCGAGCCGCCAGCCCAAAAACCGAATAGATGGCTACCCCTATTTAGCAATATGCCTGGTGTGTTCTACAGAACCGTGTTGTTGCTCAGTATGAAGAGGGCGTTGATATGTATATTCGCGGTGGCAATGTGATTGGTGGAGTACTTGGCCTAATGAGACAATGCGCTCCCACACAATACGAAGTGCAGCAGTCCAGTTCTTATCTAGCTACCGTCCAACATACTCGATGGGTGTGAGGCAGAACAATTGGAGGTAGCTTTGCCTACGTAGAACCTATTATCGTTGGAGACCATCAATTTACACACCAACATGGAATACCGCTATTTGGCGAGTGTTGCAGACTAAAGTTTCTATAGCGATCCTCTAAATAACGAAGCCGCCACATAATAAAGCCTAGGCGTAGCCGGGAGAGCGGGGGAGGTTGTGGAAGGGGTGGATGGGTTGGTCCGTAGAGTAGCCACCGCCGTAGCCACCGTGGGAGGAGGGAAGAATACGTTGGGGGAGATGGCGGCGGGAGAGTGGTAGAGCGGGTATGACTAAAGCTCGAATTGGCTAGTGACACTGGCTAGCCAGTTCATACAGAGAAGAGAGGTAGAGAAAGAGAGAAGAGGATATAGGGAAGTTTGCTTCCTCTGGTGGATTTGGTGGGAATGTTCATGGATTGACTTCTAAAGGCTTTATCTCATTAGAAGGCATTACTGTATGCACACTAGGTGCACCTATCCATTTACACCGGAGCCTCTTTTCCCTCCATACTCAGTTCCTTTACCGTCTCCACAACCCCCTCAATTGATTCCCCCATCTCTTTCCTCTCTAGCCGCTTCCGCACATCCGCAACCAAACCGCACAGGTCAACTAGCACCCCATCCTTCTCCGGGTGGCCCTCAGGGAGTCCTAGTTCCTTAACCTTAACCTTCCCCGCTGCTTGCTCATCCTCGCCGAGGATAACCGCAAACGGGACGCCCCCCATCTCAGCAGCCTTGAACTGTGCTGGAAGCTTCGGTTTCGCCTTGTATGCGAATTCGGCTTTAATTCCGGCGTCCCAGAGCAACCGAGCGACTTCCATGCGTTCCTTAAGGAGGCCGGTGAAGCCTTTGCCGCCAAATGCCATAACGTAGACGTCCACTTCATTGCTGCGGACAGTGGAGTCGGCGTTCATGCGTGTCTTAGTGATGCTGAAGATGCGGTCTACTCCAAAGGAGATGCCGACACAGGGGATTTGAGTTTTGCCGGAGAACATGCCGACGAGTTCGTCGTAGCGGCCGCCTGCGGCCACGGAGCCAACGCCGATAGAGGGATCGGAGGAGCGGTCGTCATCGGGGTCCACGGGTTTCTTTCCCAGTTTTGGTCGTGGGGTTGGTGTTGTTGAGTCGAAAGCGGTTGCAGGTGTGGATGGGGGTGCAGAGCCTTCGGTGGTGACCTCGAAAATTACCCCTGTGTAGTAGTCGAGGCCGCGCGCGAGGCTGAGGTCGAAAGAGACTTTATCGAGTATGTTGAATGCTTCGAGGTAAGTGAAGAGGAGTTCTATGTCCGCTAGTCCCTTTTGAGAGCTTTCGTTGGACGAAAGGGTAGGATTTGATTGTAGAGTAGCGAGGAGATCGCGGGAACCTTTTAGGATAACAAATTCACCGATTTTGTCGGCGACGGAAGGGTCTAGAGCCTTTTCTTCTGTCATTTCACGGCGGACCTCGGTCCAAGGTAGCTACAGAGCCTTTTGTAAGCCGTTACCCACCGATACAGAGGAGGCTGAGCAAAGAACAAACCTTGTCTAGCTTGTCAACCGCACTGCTGATGGTCCTGATCTTGTCCTGTGGCACTCCACAGATTTCAAAAATGCCATCTAGAATCTTCCGATGGTTGATTTTGATTGTATACCCCTTCCAACCAAGCCCCTCAAAAACCTCACTTGTAATTCTCAGAATTTCCGCGTCTGGTAACATTGCGTCGTAATTCCCAGCAATATCGAAATCGCACTGGTAGAATTCCCGCATACGCCCTTTGGTCATGGCGGGCTGATCGCGCCGATAGACCTTCGCGATGTGGTACCGCTTGATGCTTTGGATGGACGGGTTCATGGCAAGCCAACGAGCAAATGGGACAGTGAGGTCATAGCGAAGGGAGCAGAGTTCCCCGCCTTGATCTGCGAGGTCGTATATCAGTTTGGAGTCTTCCCCGTATTTCCCGGATAGAATCTCCTTGAGTTCGAAGACGGGACTGTTTAGGAGGGAGTTAAAGGTGGCTTATTGGGAAATTGAGGGTATGGGGAATTACTACTTACGTATCTATTGTTACTGCGCCATGGCGTTTAAAGACACTCGTGATGGTGGAGAATATTTTATCCCGAATGACCATGTCCTTTCCCTCCCCTAAGAATTACACGAACATCAGTCCGGAGAAAGGTCAGATAAAGCGATAGATGTCCTTACAATCTTTTGTCCCCTTGGGCGTCTTCAACGAGAACTGAACCTTCTCCTTCCCCTTCCCCATCTCGTCGATACCGGCTGGATGGCGAGGGGTGAAAACTGCTGGAGCGCTGTGGCAATACTTTACAGACTGCGGTGATCGTGCAGACCTGAGGAATTTTACCAATGTGTTCCTCATGCACCACACTACGCGGATTATCCGAAAGCGTCGGCGTTGAAGTACACAATGGTTGTTGATACACACTTGAGGCAGGTGGCATATCTTAGCGCACTAGCCACACACCAAAGTGGCTGGAGCTCTCACACCTCGCCTTCCGGTCACCAATTGATGACAAGCCCGCCTGAAGAGCTCATCATGGCTCCTCAAGCCGGGCTTGACGCCGGTATCATCAAAGATAGCGCGCGTAAGGACCTGCTCAACCTACTTGAAGGTGTAAGACTCCTCTGGTAGACTGCGCGATCATCTGTTATTCGCTGACATTGAGGTTCTTTGACTAGGTTCGAGGAAAGAAGAATTTAGTCCTGGAGAAATCTCTAGCTGGGCCGATCAACGTATTCGTCAAGTTCTCCACTTTGCAGGACTATGGCGTCGACAAGGTGTTTTGGCTAGAGAACGGAAACGTCGACTCCGGCCAAAGAAATGTTGTATTTCTAGCTCGAGGGGAGAAAGCAAAGCATGCTCAGGCCATTAGTGGTATGTATGTGTTCCATATCACTTATTGGAGGCTCCCCTATCCTCATAACTCTTTCACAAGTAGAACGGGTGCCTCAATAGGGCCTCGAAGTTGAAAGTCCACTTTACCCATTCATCATATGGGATCTAAAAGTAGACTACATAGACATTATATCCCCCTCTATCTAGTCAGTCCTGATCCCGATATCAATCCCTAAGTCGTCTTATCGATGAGCAGCATGATTTCATTGCGTCGCTTTCAATATTTTAATGATTGGTATGCATAGCTCGTGCTGACAATTGTCCATATCGTAAGAGCAGATCAAGCGTCTGCAGAGAAACACGCAGGCTAACCACGAATTTTCCATATTCTGGGTCCCACGGCGCACTCTCGTATGCGATAAGATCCTTGAGGAGGAGGGTGTTCTTGGAGATGCCAATATCGCAGAGTTTCCACTGTACTTTGTACCACTAGAGAAAGACCTCCTATCTCTGGAGTTGGAAGACTCTTTTGCAGAGCTATATCTTGTAGGTGTTGCAGCGATGAACCAGGGGTCAATAGCACGGTTCCTACAATTAACGATGCTGATTGTCACAGCGCAAAGATCCAACACCCACGTTTCTTGCCGCCCGAGCTCTCATGTCTCTTCAGCAGCGTCATGGCCTCTTTCCACGGATTATCGGCAAGGGGGACAATGCACGTCGCCTAGCAGACTTGCTACTTCGGATGCGATCAGAAGTTACAGCGGGAACGGATTCCTCAGCCAGTAATGCTTTATTACTCACACTCACGCCAAGCGCAACAATCGAAAACCTGATCATCATCGACCGAGAAGTCGACTTTGCCACTGTCCTGCTAACGCAGTTGACTTACGAGGGGCTTGTAGATGAGGTGATCGGGATACAAAACTCTCAGGCCGAGGTCGATTCGTCAATAGTTGGCGCAGCGCCACCTCCGCAACAATCAAGCTCTTCTAAGTCGCCTGCTCCCATGCAGCAGACGCAGCAAGGCAGAAAGCGGAAGATACAGCTAGACTCAACAGACAAACTATATGACCAACTTCGCGATAGCAACTTTGCTATCGTCGGCGGTCTCTTGAACAAGGTCGCTCGGCGCCTAGAAGCTGACTATGAAAGTAGGCATGGCTCAAAAAGCGTTTCTGAACTCCGCGAATTTGTGAGTAAGCTACCGGCATTTCAGGCCGAGCAGCAGAGTCTGAAAATTCACACGGGGATTGCGGAAGAAATTATGAAGCATACCAGATCGGACATTTTCAACCGTATCTTGGAAGTCCAGCAGAATCTAGCTGCGGGTGCCGATCCATCTTCACAACATGACATAATCGAAGAGCTGATTGCTCGTGACTGCCCACTACCGATGGTTCTTCGTCTACTCTGTCTTGAATCATGCATGTCTGGTGGCCTAAAGCCTAAAGATCTCGACAACTTCAAGCGTGAGATTCTTCACGCCTACGGTTTCCAACATCTCCTTACGCTAGACGCCCTCGAAAAACTGCAGCTCCTGCAATCTCGGGCGTCCATGAACGCCTTGCTAATTGGTGCCGCCCACGCTAATAGCGGAAAGACGAACTATTCTCAGCTCCGTAAAATGCTCCGCCTTATTGTCGACGAAGTAAACGAACAAGACCCTGATGATATTGCGTATGTCTACAGTGGCTACGCGCCACTCAGCGTCCGTCTTGTGCAATGTGTACTGCAAAAACAGTATCTGGCCAGCCTAACTAGAGGTGGGGGCGGCGTAAATGCGGTGAGCAACGGGACAGGGTGGAGGGGATTCGACGATGCAGTGAAGAATGTAGGAGGGAAGACGTTTGACGAGGTACAGAGAGGAGAGGAGAAGGCTGTGAGAGCACGGCAGATACTAAACGGACAGAATGAAAAGAAAACAACGGTGGTATTCTTTCTTGGCGGGATAACGTTTACGGAAATAGCTGCATTGCGGTTTATTGCCGCCAAGGAAGAAGGTGAGTCTGAACTCCAAGATCTATATCATAGCCACGCCGAGAGGCTGATGCTTCCCCAATTGGGAGTCTAGGGCGGCGACATTTGGTTATCTGCACAACGTCGATTGTCAATGGCAATAAGATGATGGATGCAGCTCTGGGGGACAGTAGAAGCACTTGACGTTATTTTCCGCAGCCATACGCACGTAGTGCAAGTACTTTGTATTGTACATACACACACACACACATACATACACAGTATGTAGCAGATAATGCCCCGAAGGATGCTGGGACACAAGAAGGCAGAAGGACAATACCAATCTTTAATCTGGCGTTCTGGAGTGATCTCAACGTGGATATCAGGAGTGTATTTCTGTGCGCCGTGCAGAGGTGGCGCTGAGCGCTGTTGCTCTGCTGGGGCAGCTGCCTATTACATTTGTACCTCGTGCAGCATGCGGGGTACAGGGACAAAAGGACTACGAAGGTCGGCTGCTAACAGCAATATATCCCTGCTGTTTCTTCAGAATCCTAATCTTCGGTTCCATCTTGATCTCTATCCACCATCCGCGGGTAATCCTGCTCCTCGCAAAGCCTTCCAGGTTCGCCCACATACTAGTGAGGTTCGACCGTTGTCCGTTGCCTCCTCTTCCCGCAGTCGGTTCCACTTCCCTACTCTTGCCCTCTCCAGGGTGGAGAATACGCACGCCCGCATAGCCATCTACCTGGTCGACAACCTCCCACGCTCCTATAACTTTCTCCGGCCGCTCTGCAAGAGCATAGTCGAATTTCTCCCAGAAGGTAGGATACATGAGCTTCCGCTCGTCATCCGTTTTGTCATAACGCAGCAGGCTCTGCGGGGGCATTTGAATGAAGCGCGTGACACCCGTCATACAGGTCATGGTGTCGAGGTGAATATTAACAACGTCCTTCGAGTTAAGTGTGAGCTTATGGACTCTGTCTAATGCTTCAGCACCCGGATAGTTAAGACTAGAGATCGCCAGCATCGCCAGGCTTACGCCGACTGATGCCAGTGTCGATGCGATGAGCGCAAGGGACAGAAAGCGATAAACCATCGATTTTGTCCTGCGCGTCCAGACCCAATTCGCGCCAACCGCCGCTACGGCAGTTAAGCCGGGAAGCGCATAGATGACGAATCTCCACTCTTTATGCGGCATTAGGCTGTAAATGCCAACGAAAATCGATAGTGGGATTAGAATATCAAGACTAGCATTCCGCGTGGGTTTCAGGGCAATAGCAAGCGGAAGACAAACTTGCCCAGCCACCGGATTCATGACTAGCCGCGGAAGAGCGTTGCCAAAGTAAGTCCACCATGGGCTAGTGCCCCAGTCAGACGACTTTCCTTTGATGGCATTAAAATAGAATCCCACCAGCTCTGGCCAGAGGGGAGTATTTTGCCAGAAGAAAGAATCAATTGGTACGGTCACCAAAAAACCAACGACTGCACCCGCTAGGCTAGCGGGAATGACCTCTCGCGCTAGAGACACTCGTCCCCGTATTAAGAGATAGCCGACCAGTGCAGCCAATAGAATCGCAATCTCCGAGCGGAAGACAATTCCCGCAATAGTCAATAGGTATATAGATAATTTGTGCCTCTTAGATGTGGCAGAAGCAGCGGTGGGAATCGGTAAAAAGTTCCGCAATGCCAGAGTACCTACAGTTCTTAGCAATTTTTGCCTTCAAGGTAGAGTGCAGTATAACCCACTGAGACAGAACGCAAACATGTTTGGGAGCGTCCTAGAAGCATAGTACATTAAATGGAATTGGCCGGCGTGAATAAGAAGATACCAATTCCCAGTTGTCCGACCAAAGGCTTTTGAGACGCCATTCCTATAGGCTAGGAGAGCACAAGCATTAGATAGACCAAGAACTGCTCGAACTGCCAATGACGGAATCGGTCAGCATATGTCCGGGGAATAAAACAAATGATCCCCAAAGAGGAATATTGGAGGTCACATAACCAGATTCATCCCCCCCCGATTCTTGGAGTCAATTTAGGGGTGCATATGTACCAACGATCTGCCTCTGTCCCCCTAGGCTCCCCAGCAGCCAGATAACTGGCCTACTCGCCCCAGCCAACACGACCGCACCAACAAATGTCCTTGGGACCGGCCCTGGAAAGTCGAAATGGTCATAGTTCTTCAACACCACAGAGATATTTTCACTAGGGATGCCATAGGTAAGGATGTCGTGCGCGGCCTGGATGTTGAAGGACTCTTCAACCTTTGTAAAAGGGGCCACGCAGAGGTAGAAGAGAATGAGGGCCGGGATCGATAGGGAAAGTAGAGTATCTATACATCAGTCGGTTAGCCGCTATCTATCTGTGAGCAGAATGTCAGACAGGGTTGCGGTAACTGACCAAAAGCCGGCATGGTGGCGGCGGAAGGCTGGTTCCAGCTGGGACAATTGCTATTCAGAATTCAACGGCATAGGCCTATCTTTAATGCCAATGCTGTTGCACGGCTACTCTTCTTCGATGCGCGGTCATGGAGCGACGTATATACTCCAGGGCGATCGATAGTCAACTTACCAAGGGTAAGCGAGCACTTGGGCATCCCTGCAAAAACCTGTGCTTATAGCAGCGTGGATATCGAACAATATTGGATACGTTACATCTAGACTCTTCAATCGTTCACGAGCTCATAGTAACCCGGGACCTCCTCAGCCGCTAACAAGATGATGCTGTTTGGCCTCGGAAACCTCTTCTATGGTGCCTAACCTTCCCCCTCTTAATCTTTCGCCACAGCTCGTTAATGTAGTTGTGCTATGAGCAGTATCCATTCTCCTCGTCAACGCCATTGCCATCCTGTCCGAGGACCGTTTTCTCGCCAGAAGTACGAAACTTTCTTGCCATCCCCTCTACGGAATGTCACTAACTCTACGCAGTCGGCTGGTCAGCATTATCGACTGAGCCGTCCTTCGGTGGTGGAGTCGACCCTACTAGCGTTAAGGCACGAATCGTGAACCTGATTGCGTCGGTGAGGACGTTGATGAGAAGTATACACTGCGCAAATTCTGTCTACGGGATTTTCGGCTGATATACGGGTGCCTCGCCCTGTAGTACCATTGATCGCGATAAACACGCTGGTTATTGTCTACGAGCTTGTGCTTGGTTGATACGAGGGGGGGGTTGGCCGGCGGCGTCAAACCTTCAAAACAACCCTACTTACTATCTGTATACGCAATACTTGGGCTCCAAAGCAAACGCTACGACGAACTAGGTGTTTAGACAGTTCGTAACCTCTAGGAGTTTAGGTGATGGCATTGGGATTTGGAACTGGGCGTAGACCTCTAATGTTAGCTTTCGAGAATTCTTAGCTATGATGGAATAGAATTACACGTAAATGTTATAGGGAGGATGTCTAGGTACATTTGCAGCTGGGAAATGCGTTATATCAAATAAACAAAGTGTGCTTTGATATCAGAGCAACGCTCTAGGCAAATCCCCAAGTTGTATGCAAGACCATTATCAAGATAGATGTGCTTTTCGGTGGCCAACGTAAAATTCAACAAACCGAGCCACTAAGGAGATTGTCAAACGAGCAACCATCTGTCACGCTATAACTACAATAAACCTAAACCATCACCTGGCCTCTATATAGACTCCGGTACGCCGTCGAAGTGGTATCCTGGCACAAACTCAGAAATAGGCCGCATCCAGTAATCCTGGTACCCAGTGGAAGTATATCGCTTCGCCAATCCATTAAACCATTGACCTGCCGCGGGCTGGTCTTCTTAGTGCAGGATAGAGGCTTTCTTTTTCAAGCCACTGAATCGATGAGTCTTCTTTTCCCCGCCCTTGATCTCTGGAGCAGGGTGCTGTGCTGTTGACCCTTCGTCGCCGCCTGAATCCTGGCCCAGCGAATCTCTCGATAAGTCCTTCATATCCCTCGGTTTGTCCTTCCCCCAGAACTTATTCCTTCCGCTCATGCTTTTACTGCCATGACGGAACCTACTGAGACCTCCACCACTTAATGCACCATTTTCCTTATGCTTCTCAGTTTCCTTGGCCCGCCTTTGGTCTTCCTCAGCCTTCGACAACCTACTAGCAGCAAGAGCAGCCTTTTCATTTTCCTTATGTTTCCTCTCCATCTCCTTCTTTCTCGCCTCCACGTCCTTGATCCTCTGCTTCTCGGCTTTTTCACGCTCCCTTTCTGCTTGTTTAGCTTCTTTCTCTTTCGCCTTCTCCCTTTTGGGCCTGATCTCCAGCTTCGAGATGGATGTGAACATTGGGGTCTTCTCAGGATGTGGTGGGGCATTCTGCGGCGTCACTAGAGGGTCCGAGGCTGGGTTGTTAACGCTCGGAAGGGAATCAACCTCATCAATTGCACCTGTATGGACGAGGTGGGGTGTGTGGCCATTTGGCAGGTGCCCATTCGCTTTTCCGTGAGCATGGAGTGCAGCCTTTGTGGCTTCAAGACTCGCACTCTTAGCGGGTGCTGACTCTTCCGCTGCCTGTTCATCCCGGACAGTTTCAAGCGTTGTCTCTTGGTAGAACAGAACGTATGCGCAGGCCAAACCAGGTTTCTCTCCAAAAAAGTTACGCACATAACTTTTGTCCACAGGCTCCACCATCTCGTCGTCAAACAAGAGCCAGCCCCTGTCTTCCGTTTTGATAATGGACACATAGTGCCCGTGGTAGGGTCCGCCGCCAATGTGAACAACTACGGCATAGAGTTCGTATAAACGATCTGGGTCCTCGGCATCATCGGTGGTGTTGAATAGTCGCAGGTGGTACGGGTAAACAACTCGGTGGAATAGCTTTGTTAACCGCGCCAAATCTTCAGTGTACTTGAAGCGCTTCAAGTGCAGGGCTAATATTCGGGGCGCATGTTTGATCTTCATCCTTTTCTCGGCCTCCTGAAGACCACCGCACTTGTCACAGTGAAATTTGTTCCTTTCACAAAGCATTTCCGACTGTGAGAAGTTCCGTAGGCATGAAGTTACCGATGAGTGCTTCTCTAGATCAATGGAGAGGTCAAGAAATTTCTCGTCTCTCTGCGATACATTTTCACAGGTGAGACATTTTGTCTCAGATGTCAACGTTCCCTCGAAGATGTCATGTACCCAGTTCGTGGTACTCCCTAATCCAGAGGCATCCGTCGAGGCTGTCGTCGAGGTCAAGGCCGGAGTATTTGAGCCTGCTGACCCCCCTTTCTCAAATTCCTCTGTCTTCTCTACAATTTGATTAAGGAGGTAGTTGAGAAACTCGTGAGCATCCTGATGCATTTGTGATCGAAACAGCTCATTCTCCCGCTTCAGTGTCTCTACGAACTTCTGTGGGCTGACCACACCAATTCTCGAGGGATGTGCCATAACCGACTCAAATATGTCCTTTAAGGCCGTGAATATCGATTCCGACATGCCGTAGCTTTTTGCATTGCCATAGTCCATAGAGAGAATTGGTCCAGTTAACAAGGCCGCCTTCTTTTTGTACTCGGGTGATTCCTTGTTATCTTCCGGTCTATTGCCCTGTGGACCCGGGGCCGGCGCACCTTGTATCGACTTGCGTCTTGAGTCAGCTGTAGTGCTGCCAGTCACTGTCTTGGATCTCGACAATGGAGCGGAATTCGGTCCTGTCGAAACACCCGGCTGGATATCGGTATTTAATCGTGGTAGTCCATTTGGAGATCCGTTGGAGAAATGGACCTGAGAGCGAATAGGGTACCCGACTACTCGCTCCCGAAATTGTTTTGAGTAGAACAGGCATTGTAGAATCGAGTTGCAATAGCTATTCCATGTGCTATGAGTAAACGATATAAACGCAGGTATGGGCACGTTGCACTACCATGTATTTCCAAACTACACAAAGTATCAGTACCCAATTTTACTGCTCTAGCGTAACCCTCGAGCACAGTAGCCTTACATTCTCCATCCCAAAAAACTTATCACTCCCATCACCCCGTATCGGTCCCGCGTCTACGAGAAGCCTCTCTAACGGCGTTTGTTGCAGCGGGAAATCTTTCCTACCCGGCACAGTACCTGAGGTTGGTGTCTTTCCTCCCTGCATGCAAAAGCAGCAAAATCAGCTAGTTCCTGCTTTGCAGTGCTATCCTTGTATGGAGCTAACTCGTGGATTTTTGAGATACCAATGGCTGGCAATGAGCTAGCACAGTGAAATAGCGCTAGCCATAGGAGCGCGCCAGAAGAGCCAGGGCAGGGAAGCTGAACTGACCGAACTACTCCATTTCCCAAAAAGAGAGGACATCCTCTCCGTTGCGCTCGCGAATAAGGCGTGCGCGAGGCAAATTCAGACCAGCAGCAGGTGGCCAACCCGTCACCAGTCGATCGTCTTTTTGGGCGGCTTAATGCAAGTGGGAAACTGGCGATTCCGTCGCTGTTGAACGAGGTGTGAAGAACGGGCAGCCGATGTTGCAACGGCAGCTGAGATTAGCCGTGAAGAAACTCGATGGTGGCGGGGGGGGAGAGACGTGGGGGCGGAGGCGAGGCGGAGTTCGCGAAGGCAGAGAACTTGTATTCTGTGCTCTGTATATGGTATGGTATGTATGTACTCTGTAGTCCCGCAAGTTACTGTAACGAGGGCGTTGAGTCACCAGCACGGTGGGAGACTGGGGCAGAGTGCAGAGGAAACGATCAGCAGCAGAGAACTGAGAAATGGGCGTTTCCCTGGACCCGGCAACCAGTCCAGCGCCGCGAGCCAAGAGAGCCTTTCAACGGGCGAGCGCTACCAATTGTCAGTATGCACACACATACTCTGGGCGTGCATGCATGCGATACAATATACATGTAGATGATGTCCCGGCAGCGCAATGAGCCAGAGAGAGAGAGAGAGAGCTTCAGCCCGGACAGGTGTACAGGTATGCTCCGTTTTGTACTCTGTACTTGCACCTGTGCCATACACCCAAGTGTGTACATGTACAATGGTGGTGAGGAAGTCAGCGGCATTTTGCTTTTTTTCGCGATTACTACCCAATAAATAGAAACGAAAAA
>JAJDFF020000262.1:0-46823 GCA_021527025.2 Geoglossum cookeanum | reverse complement strand
CATACACGAACCACTAGTTCGTAGCCTCGCCGAGACGACCGTCTAATTGTGACCCCGTACGAGCACCTGCGACCACTTACCTAGATCCTAACATAAAGCTAGTCTCAAGTTAACAAAGCAATACAATTATTGTCTAAATCAGAAGAAGATGTATTAGCTCTATAGATTAAGCAACTAATTATTACTGAATGTCTTTCAAGTCATTAGTTAGTTTGAGAAATGGTCTAGGAAGTCTTGACGTATCATGTTGCTAAAATCAACATGGAGGACTTATAACTTATTAACTTTTCATCAATCGGAAAAGACTGGGTAAAACAATTTTCCAAATGATATCCAGCACTAAAAATAGCAACTAGTCATTTTATGGAAGCTGCATAATAGAAAAACATAACAACTGAAGCTATTCATATTTGGTTTGATGCATTTGAGAATGAGATGAAAACTCATGTATTTGAAACTAGTAACATCTATATTATGGATAAAACTGGCTTTAGTATTGGTACTAACAACAATAATAGAGTTATTGTTGATAGTACTGTAAAATCACAATATAAGTCCTGGCCTGGTCAACAATAATGAGTAATAGTTCTGGAAAGCATTTGTGGCAATGGAATGTTTCTACCATCCTTAGTTATTTTCAAAGTAGCTACAATTAGCAACAGCTAAACCTATGGAAATATACCTTGGGACTGGCAATTCAGTACTAGTAATAAAGGCTAGACAAGTAACTAATATGGGTTGGAATAGTTAAGGTATGTATTTGGGCCAGCAACTTAAGAGAAGGCAGCAGGAAAACAGAGTATCTTAATCTATTATAGGCATGATAGCCATATCTCTGGCAATTTTATTGGATATTGCAAGGATTATAAGATATTCTTACTTGTTATGCAACTACATACCTTGTATTATTGTTGTCATGAACGTAGGTTCCGGGCACTTGGAAAGCAATATAGGACTACTTCTATTCGACGATTCAAAGCTAAAGAAGAGAGGAGGTATAGAAGGAGGCCTCGCGTTTATATATATAGGAAAAGAGAGCTCTTGAACCCACCACGAACTGTCATGAGCCATACCAGCCGCGGTTGAGTGGGCTAGCTATACTACAAGTGGTAGTAGTTCGTGGCGTTCGTAGGTTTATTGGGTAGCATGGTTGAGGTTCGCATAGAGGCTTGCATCATGATTAAGGCCTGTATAGAGGTTCGAGGGCTTTGCGCGAGGTTCATGCGTCCGGCGATGAGCTCATGTGGCTCAATGTGGTTCTTGGAGGCTAGATCGGAGGCGATCGGAGGCTCAGATCGGAGGTTCGTAACAATTGTCAGCCACTCGATGTTACAGTGTTTGAACTATTGGCACAAGTTCTTACTATTGAAGTTGATTATCTATTCTCTATAAGGATTTAGAGAATGAATAAGACAGAATGGCTTGAATGATATACCAAAGCTTATCAAAAAGCTATTTCGAAGAAGAATATTCTATTAGAATAGCGAGGTGCTGGTTTAATTCCATTATATCATTATAAAGTTCTGTATCATCTTTTTACTTCTACATCAACTTCCTGATCAACAACATCATCAGATCAACAGTTAATTAATCTTCAATCAATCAGTAGCTCTCTACCTGTTAGAACCCCTGACAACACGCCCTAGATGGAGCCACTAGAAGCCTAAGCATTATGCCTAACACTCGGCTCGCTTAGGAACTCTCCCCAGTAGAAGTGTTAAAACCATAAGCATAGGTATAAGTACCAGGCCTATCCTCCTGTACCTACCTTCTTTTCTCCTCGTTCTGCAATTTCTATCAATAAAATCTTTACTGAATCCTCCGCGTCCCCATGAATCTGCCGTGTTCTCACACTACCAGATCCTTAAGTATTTAGGAAATCAAATTCCTTATTCAATTCTCAAGTTCTGAGTAAAAAACTGAATACATCTGCAAAGCAGTATACGACCAGCTTAGTAGCCACAACAGAATGACTTGCTGCACCCGTAGCAATCCTGCGAAAAGAAAAAGTTGAGTAGGAATCTGTTTTAGAAAGTGGAAAGAAAAAACTGTTAGGCAAAAGAGCTATTCTTTAAGGTTATTTCATGCTTTCTATGGCGGAAATTCAGATAAAGGTGGTAGTGATAAAACTAGAAACAGTATAAAGCAAAGCCCCCAAGAGACAAACCAAAAAGTGCAAGTAAATAGAAATTGAATCAGAAGATAAAGAGGATCAGAAAGAGGCTTTAGTAATAAAAAAAAGCGACACAGAAGATTGAATTGTGGTTGCGCTATGTTGATTATCCAAAGGAGTTATTGAGCTGCTGTCAGGATACTAGGCCCGCGCTAGCACCTGAGCACCCATACGCTACCCGGCTCAAGGCCCGCCAGGCACAAGAACAATAGCGATGGAAACAGAACTGTAATGGGAACAGAACTGTAGGCATAACACTAAGGCAACCACTATATAAAGTCGCGCCAATACCCACTTTTCACTTTCTCTTTTTCCTTTCTTTCCCCGTTCTGCAACTTGTTCACGTTACTGTACCTAGAAGCAATAGAAGAGAACCTTCGGTTCTAACAGCTGCACCCTGTACATAATTATCTCGCTGGCCTCAGGAGTGAGCCCAGTGATCAGTTTTTCAAACTATTAGAATCAAGCCTCTACCTATGTTCCATATCTCAAAACTGCTTCCATATCGCAACTCAATATGTACCCAAACCTCCTAACCAGCCAACTCCAAGCATAGGCTCGATTGTAACCCTTAATTACCAGGATGCACACTCGGTGACCGGCAAGCATCACATTGCTATGAAGTCCCCAGGAGATCGCTTCTTACAGAATAGATGTTATAGATGTATAAGCTCTTTTTGCATAGTTTAGGGAACAATAAGATATTTGAAAAGTTGATTTTGAATAACCACATGAGTTTGCAATTGCTGGTTCAAGGAGAAGAGGTTTGATAACTACTGATGTTACTGATATGAGATGCCAATGTTGGTAAATATTGTCTAAGAGTAATGTACCCTTTTCTCAAAGTCACTGTTGTATTTCATGATTATAAGGTATACCCATAGAGTTTCGAAAGGTTCCAGTATATGCTGGAAGAGGGTCTGATACTGCAAAATGATGACGTTGCTCCCATAGCTTTCTGATAGCAAAACTTGATATGCGACTAACTAAAAGAGTGTTACGAGCCTCATGAGCTCATTATGAGGCTCACAAACCTCGTACAAGATTGCAAGCCTCTATGTAAGACTTAACAATGTACAACAGTACACAGGCCTATCCACCGACCTCGTCGCAAGCCTTTACTATAAGCAGCATAACTTGCAGGCTCGAGCTCAGGCCCAACTTTACTGCAAACCTAATCGCTCATTATTCTCCTGTGGATCTAGATTTCATAACGTCATCCGGCTTGAGGCATCCAAATTGGAAGTCCGAAAGCTATTCTTCTATATATATATAAACCCAAGATCTCTTTCTAAACCTCCTCTCCTCTATAGCTTTGAATCGTTGAATACAAGTAGTCTATCTTACTTTCTAAGCATCTGGAATCTACATTCGTAATAAGGAAAATAGAATGAATCACAAACTATATATGGTATTTGAATTTTATTGCTGTCAAGAATAGCTTCGAACTTGATATATTAATTCAGAATTAAAAGAGTAATCCGATTACATACTGTTCTAATATCCCCAGTTGATACCTGAAGATACTCTTTTAAAATGTTATGAACTTTTTCAACTTGTGATGTAACACGATATCTGAGGTGAAGGTACTTATCGGTCCAGGCATGAACTAGCAAAACTTTCTATGGTTTCAGATACGTTTTGATAAGATAAGATATCAAAAGAGAATATCAGCTGCTGTAATTTTCCTTGAAGGCATCCCAGTTAGTTTTATATCCTGATACTATAGTACTAGTAATAACCATTAACTATCTCTTCATGAATTCATCCTGATCTGCTTGAATCTTAATTTCCTTTGACACATGAATGAGAACATTTTTCTCAACATGCCACATGCATAAAATCTGACCCACCACCGGAAATACTGAATGAGTTGCCTTCAATAATGCTATATCTTGATCCATTACCATAGCTTTTGACTGATTCAAGTTTTGAAATAAACCCGACAACTGTTTTAATGCCCATATATAACCCTTTTTATCCTTTTTGGCAATGAAACAAAAAGCAACATAGTATGTAGAATTTAAACATGTAAAACTGACAATATTAAGTAAAGGAAGCTTAAAATTATTAGTCTTATAAGTATAATCAAGAATCAAGACTTCAAGAAATTGGTTAAGAAGTACAATACTTTTGGGATATGCAAAAAAAAGATGAGTAACTCTCCCAATAATATCCGTCTCATAGTCAAATCCTGTAATGACGCGCGGGCTATGTATGCACGGGTCGACGGGTTGGCGCATAGGGTAACCCAAGGGGGTTATTGAGCCGCACCCTGTATATAGTCGTCTCGCTGGCCTCAGGGGCGAGGACAGCGATCAGTTCTTCAAGCTACTAGAATCAAGCCTCTGCCTACATTCCACACCTCGTAACCGCTTCCATATCGCGACCCGACGTGTACCCGAACCCCCTAACCAGCCAACTCCAAGCGTAGGCCCGATTGTAGCCCCTAATCGCCAGGACGCACACCCGGCGACCGGCAAGCGTCACACTGCCACGAAGTCCCCAGGAGACCGCTCATTACAAATCCATAAGTGCTTTCTTTAAGAATAGTAATAAGAGACTCTATTGATGTTTTTTTATCTAGAATTTCTTTCTTCAATTACTTTCAGATATTATAGATATCCTGAACTACAATAGGGTGATCAGTCACTTGACGAATTGTAGTTACAATTTGCCGTGCAGTAATTCCTGCAGCAGAAAGATCTTTGATCTGCTGCTTGATATCAGAAGCAAGTCATTGCTGAATTGGGTGGGCTGTGGAAGCTAGGGTTGCATCGTGATTGTGATCGGGGTTTCGAATTTTAATTGTCCAAGTGCCATTTTTCTCTGATCCACGAATAGCAAATGGACAGTTGTTGAGTCTGGACCCAGTATCGCGAAGGCGATTAGACCCAGTCAAGCCATTGCGATAATGGTAAGCCCTTCCTCTGTCGCATCTAAGATAAACGTTATTAAAAATGTTGCTGGAATGGTGTATTGTAACTGCATACCCTTGCTCAAGAGCATAGGCTTGGACCGACTCGATGAGGTGTTTTCGGGAGGCATATTTAGTCATCTCGCATGGAGGTAGAAGTGACATAGTTCACTGAACAGTATAGCAGGATGAAGGTATGTCGTCTCTATCTCTAGGCTAAAAAATTCTTTTAGCGCCGCACTATATCACGAGATCGTGGCATTACCAAACACCCCGCGTGGTGTTACCAAAAACCTGCGTGGCAATACCGAAAGCCTTAATTAATTGTCTAGCTACCGGAATGAGCGGAGTGCCTCTTCGTATATCTATTACAAGTGGCTCTGAACTGGTAACTAGTGTAAATGAAAATTTCACCGCTGGCGAGTCTGTGCGCAAATAGGAGTCATACAATTTAGGTGACCCCTATTCGGTCAAACGGGAAAATTGTTGGGTGATCTGCCATCACTCATGATGCGCACTTCTCACAGCCCTGCTGCTGCACCGCAGAACCACCAGAGGGGTGGTTCTCTAGCAGCTTTGCGGCGTCCTGAGGCCCGGTCCCCTGCAGCGGCGTCCGTCCGCCGATGCCCCCGCATCTAGCAGCAGCTCCGCAAGGGCTTGATCCCCGCTCCTAGAAGCCAACTCCCATGGCAGCGCGCCTGAGTTATCCTTCAGGTTGGTGACGATGCCCTCAGCTTCCAGTAGCCTCTTCACAATAGCCTTGCGCCCCTTTCCGGCGGCCAACATGAGCGGCGTCATTCCTGAGTTATCCCTGGAGTTGACGTCGATGCCCTGTGCCTTTAGTAATAGCTCCAAAATACTCTCCAGCCCTTCGTGAGCAGCCACCGAGAGTGGCGTCTCGCCAGAGTTATTCCCGGAGTTGACGTCGATGCCCTTGATGTCCAGCAGCAGCTCCACAAGCCAAGACAAGCCATTCCTGACGGCTAGTAACAGCGCTGTCTCGCCCGAGTTATCCTTGGAGTTGGCGACGATGCCCTCAGTTTCCAGCAGCCTCTTCACAATAGCCTTGCGTCCCTTTCCGGCGGCCAACATGAGCGGCGTCATTCCTGAGTTATCCTTGGAGTTGACGTCGATGTCCGTTTTCTGTAGTAGCAGCTCCACAGTAGCCGGATCCCCACTAATAGCAGCCCCTGACAGAGGCGTCCTGCCCGAGTTATCTTTGGAGTTGACGTCGATATCCGTTTTCTGTAGTAGCAGCTCCACAGTGGCCGGATGTGCGCGTTTAGCAGCCGTTGACAGAAGCGTCTCGCCCGAGCTATCCTTGGTGTTGGTGTCAATACCTTCAGCGCCCAACAGCAACTCCACAACGCCTAAACTCCCATCCCAAATGGCAGATGACAGCGGCGTCTCCCCATATATATTCTTAAGGTTGACGTCGATGCCCTCCGCATGCAGCAGCAGCTGCACGATGGGGGTATGGCTCTTAAAGACGGCTTGTGATAACGGCGTCATTCCTATGTCATCCTTGGAGTTGACGTCGATGCCCTCTTTCTCTAGTAGCAGCCGCACAATGGCCAACTTCCCGAGCTTGGCAGCCGCTGACAGCGGCGTGATGCCATTGATATCCTTTGAGTTGGCGTCGATGCCCTCTGCGCTCAACAGCAGCTCCACAACGGCCGACTTCCCGAGCTTGGCAGCCGCTAACAGCGGCGTGATGCCATTGACATCCTTGGAGTTGACGTCGATGCCCTCAACGCCCAGTAGCAGCTCTACAACGGCCAAATGCCCCTGCTTGGCAGCCAACCACAGCGGCGTCCGGGCAAACTCCCCCCTAAAGTTAGCATCAACACCCACATCCAGAAGCCCCCGTACAACCCCTGCATACCCGTTGGAGGCGGCATCACACAGGTGGTTCACAGTCTCCAGCAGCTTCACAACGTCCAAATGCTCGTTCCTGCGAGCCCTCCATAACGGCGTCACGTGCGCGTAATCCACGGAGCTGGTGTCGACGCCATCCACACGCGACAGCAGATCCACAACGGCTACATTTCCATACTCGGCAGCCGCCGATAGTGGCGTCTTGCCTGACCTGTCCCGGGAGTTCGCGTCGATGTCCTGCACACCCAGCAACAGCTTCACAACGTCCAAATGCCCGTTCCTGGCAGCCGACCACAGCGCCGTCTGGCCCGACTGCCCCTTGAAGTTGATATTGATGCTTTTCACATCCAACCACGCCCCTACCTTGTCTTTACGCCCCATTGTGGCGGCCCACCAAAGTTCCTCTCCGGCGTCTGCGGGCGCTATCCCTTTCCCTAAAATCTTTATAAGTCGAAAAGGAATGCCTGGCATGTCGCTCGATTGTGCTCAATGTAGTTCGAGTCAAGTTATTGATCGCAAAGACCAGTGGATACGAAAGAAACCTGCAGCTGATTTTCCCTTACAGCCCGCTATTCTGCCCCTAATTTATAGAAAACGTGGTACGTGGGCACAGGAGTAGCGCTTCTGGTAGCGCTGCGTTTAACGCTAGCGCCCTACGGAGGTGTTTGATCCGATTTCTGGTCGCCGCCCCACTGTGTTTTAACAGTAATTGGTAACTACAGCAGCGAGCGCAATAGCGATGCCAACATCGCCATTAGGCGCCGGCGAGGCTGCCCCTAGCTATGAACATTCTACCGCCTCCATAAGCCGCTTGAATTCTCGGTAGACTACACGTGTAGCCATCAGGTCAATTGATATTCTCGTTTTCCTGTGCGATCCACGCAACTCCACTATTCTCGCTACCTGTTTCGCACCCCGATTTGCCGCCCACATCACAACGCAGCGAAACGGAAATCGGGTTTAGACCGCGGCGAGTCTTATGGCCCGGATCATGTAGAACCCGACCACTACTAACCTCCTGAGCACTCTCGGCATCACTCGGGGCGTCTATATGTTGAGGCGGTGCTTCATAGCTAGAACGGGGTATGATGCGATTCTCGCGGTGGCGACTGACTTGATTCCGCTGCTTGGTGAAAGAGTGCTTCCATGGTGGCATTGCGCGCGTTGTTCAGAATAGGGACTAGCCACTGGCGTTGGGTATAGCTGCCGTTGGACAAGGGCTAGCGGTCACCCCTATTTTCGCCATGTAGGAAACCTCATATGGAGGCAGGGCCTCGTAGCTAGTTTGTACAGAATTAAGCATTGTGTCAAGTGTAATCCATACCCATTACTCTATACGTGCCCGAGTGCCCACGCGAGTCACCAACGCTCATTCCATTTAGCTGCTTCTCCTGTTGACAAAAGCGGATTGCTACTGTAATATCATGGTCATATTCAAAGAAAGTCTGGAAAATGCAAGGTATTTACGAAGCCATCAATTGGACAAAGCAGGTTATATACAGCATTTTTTTTCCTGTAAAATGTTTTATTTGCCCCGAATTGTTAGGATTGTTGGAGCATTTCGGGTGGTATCTCTAAGTCGGAAGGACAAATCGAAGGAGGAAAGGGGGGGGAGGGACAAAGGGGTTTTCTCGCGACGTAGAGAACAAACACGACGCTATTAAACATGATATCGGTACTGCGGGTATAGGGACGGCAGGACTTTAGATTCTTGAAGATAGTGTTAGAGCACTGTGATGCAAGTCTGGCATAGAGGGCAAGGTAAAGGAAAAATCCCCCCGCGCCCCCCGGGTTTGGCAAAAGGGAGAGAAAGTGCAGAACTAACGTGCAAGTATCTAGCTATGCAATAGTAACCCGAATAATAGTGTCCTCTGGGGTCTGTACAGTCCTGACAATCTCGACGGGGTAGTCAACAACTTCCGTAAGGGCAAACGTACGACCGAATTGAAGTTCGGTAATCGTATTCGCGATTTTCGCCATGGAGAACTGCTGTTGAGTCCTGTCCTTAGGTAGGCGACCCCAATGTTCGTCATTGTCAAGCTTCACATCGCGCTCGCCCCACTCGTCTTCGGGGTAGAAGTCGTAGATGATGTAGATGCCATTGGCGGCGCCGTTTCTCCCGAACCGTACCACAACACGGAACCCAGTGGGCAGCCAAGGTCCTCTAGCAACATCATCAAGGCTGTGGAAGTTCTCAACCACATCTCCCCAGTACTCGAGGGTTCCGATCTGGTAGAAGACGAATCCTGCAATTTCGGCATCGTCAGACTCGTTGGGTTTGGTGCTCATCTCCGAGAGGTTGGCCTTGCGGCTTCGATGGGGTATCGCGGGTTGGACGTTGGTATTGACCCCCAGGACAAACTCTGGGACAAGCATGCGGTCGGTCTTGGGGTCTAGTTGGTCTGGCTGCAGTCCGTACGCCCCTGGGAGGATGCAGTAGATCCCACCGTTCTGGTAGCTTCCGACAGGAAGCCATGGGACGACAATCCGTTGGATAGCAGTGGCGAGCTTGGCGCGGTTGATCTCGCTATTGTAGTTCATTGTCGCAATCATTGCCGTCAGTTCTTCTGGCTCAATTGGAGTCGTTTCTGCTGCATCCTCATCGTCCGCCCTCTTCATCGACCAGTTATAGTAAGCCATCTGATCGGCATCAGCAGGCCATTTCTTCTCAATAGCTTCTCTCCTACCACGCAAGGCACCAATGCCTTTCGCATTCTGCTCGTTCCAGAAAGCCAAACACTCCGCAGCGGTAGGCATAGTTAGAGACTGGTAAGAGATGCGATAACTGAATGGATTTGAGTGGCGTTGCCAGGGAAGTGAGGTGGATGGTGGAGTGAGTACGGGGTGGAGGCTGCAGTGAGGAAGAGGGTGGATGTTATAAGGTGGAGGATGAAGGAAGGTTGAGGGTATTGTGGCCCGATCACCGCGCGGTTGAACGCTAATTGATGCTAGACTACCGGTTGCAGCACAGCACTCGAGGAAGTTCCTAACCAGGTAACCGAATGCGCGTTACAACTTCTTAATGACGCCTGTACTCATTCTCACACTAGTTCCAACTAACATATCACTGGCAAGTAATACCGAACGCCTTGACTCCCGTCCGGTTACAATCCGAGATGATCATTCGCGACGGATTGACGTTCGCGACGACCCTCGCCTTCTATCTGCCTTCTCCGTTCCTACTCGAAACGGAGTCTACGAAAATCTTGTTGCAACTAGACACAGGAGGCAGATGAAAGACATAGTGTGGATAGATTAATAAGAGTCAATTCAACACTAACTGATAGCATTCTAAGGCCTTTTATGCAGGCTATTGCACTGCACCCTGTGATATGGTGCCATCATGTCTGCTCGTTCAGCCGAGCTGGATAGAGCTTCCGAAGTGGTCAAGCATTGCCCTGGGCACGTCGCCGGCCTGGGCAACTTGCTTTGCGACCTCTGAAGGAGACATCAATGTTGAGCTATGCCTTGTCGTCGTCATGGTGTCATGACATGGCTATGGCACGCGGCTCGAGCATAAAGGAGAGACAGACCAGCCAGAGAGGGACAATGAGGTTAACTCCGAGGCTGGATATCTCCAGGCGCCGCTACCGCTAGCCACTGAGATTAGATCCGGCGCTAGAAACCCTCAGATATCATTGACGCTGACCCCTGAAAATAGGCGCCGGAGGAACGTGTGACTCCCGTCGCCGAACATAGGCCCCATAGAGTTGATGGATCAAACTCCACTGAAATACAATGTAAACAAGACCGAGTAAGTATTATGGGCCGGGTAAGAGGGTGCGCCGTAAGGGCACGAAAAGCGAGTTACTTGGTGTGGGCCGGGGATAAGGGTCTACCCTAAGCATGTTTTCCGAGTCACGGAACCGGAGTTAATGGCTCTCACGTGTATATAGACCCCATAAACCACCCGTAGAATAAGCAAGCAACACCTCCGCAACTGACCCCACGAATAGCCTTCTCATTGGCTGGATCACGCCATCACACGTGTATATAAACCCACAGAACCCCTCGTAGAAACAAGCAAGCTACACCTCCGCAACTGACCCCAGGAATAGCCTTCTCAGTATCTAGTCTAATTGGCGTTTGCAATCGGTTTTGACTGATCTCCCCCTCCTGTCTCGTGATAACCGCACAGAGGTGACCTTCATCAGGTACAGCGCCCTACTCTAGTAATATCGGATCCAATGAGGTCCAACCCATGAGACTGGCGATCTCACACGTTTGACGCCGGGTCGACCCCGCTACGTCGATGAAACCACACAACCAATGCGACAGGACACGTTACAGTACCACCGCTTAACATAATTTCCCACCAGCGCGAAAAACAATACTTTAGCTCCTACTATCGAGTGACTGGTAGACATGTCTCACGTATATAAAGGATTTCCTCTTCCCGCTCCGTCCGGGCGCAACTCCTTCTCACGTTAATTACCCATCTTTTTTCTTCCCCAATCGTCCCCCGGTGATTAGTGTATCCGGTCATCTCCATACCAAATTAGCTAGTCGTATTTTAGCTGCAATAACAACAAAATGTTTTTCTGGACGCGAGCTACGAGCCAACCCCATCAGAACTCTGATGCCGAGGCAGCACAGGCGGTTCGGAGGCCGGCGATTTTGGCTGCCGAGAAAGGGGATCTTGATTTACTTAAGCAGCTTATAGGGTTGGGCACTCAACGAGACTCAATAAATGGGGAATTATTGATGTGTGCTGCATCGGATGGGCATCTCGAGGTCGTCAAATGGCTGCATTCTAAGGGCGCTAAACTAGACTCCACCGACGAGATGGGTCGCAAGCCACTGTCTTGCGCCGCTTGGGGCGGGAAACTCAATGTTGTCGAGTGGCTATTAGATCAGAATGTCCCGGTTGACCCCAAGGACTGCGATGAGGGGTCAGCGCTGGGGGTGGCTGCCATGTGGGGGCACTCTGAGGTCGTTCAGTTCCTGCTGGAGAGGGGTGCCGATCCGGAGCTCCAGGGCGGGGGCGGTTGCACACCGCTGTCACTTGCCGCACACAGTGGAAGGTTTGAAGTCGTTGAGCTGCTGCTGAACGCAGGCGCTGCGGTGGACCGCGCTGAGGACAGTGGCCAGACACCGCTATCTCTTGCCGCGGAGAGCGCCAAGCGCGATGTTGTCGAACTGCTACTGGAAAAGGGCGCCGACCCAAACTCTCGGGCTGCGGGTGGCCGGACTCCACTATCATACGCAGTAGATGGGGAGGCGATCGGTGTCGTCGATCTGCTGCTGAAAAAGGGCGCCAGCCCAGACATCGTGGACGAATGCGGTCATTCACCGGGGTGGTGGGCTGATAAGAGGAGTAACAGCGCCATTGCCGCTCAATTGCCGCTCGGTTAGGTGTAGTACCTAGTACCGTGTTGTCAGTTACGGAGGTGTAGCTGTTGAATTTTGTGGCGCTAACTGTTGGATATTCGCGTGAGAATTGTGACTGCGAACCAAGCACAGCAAATAGGAGTCAGCCAATTTGCTATTCGCTCGCTCAGGGTTCTTGGTGGGCGAACAACCCGTCACCCAGATTTCATATAGCAATTAATTAATCTATCCTCTGCACGTCTACTGCAACACTAACAACCGATCTTGGCGGCCTCAACACGGCCTGAGCACTTAGCCGTTTACATAAAATCTTTCCTCTCCTCCGTAGCTAGACAAGCAACCCACAAGCTTCGTCTCACTGTTCACCAGTAGGTTCTCGTCTCTTTACTCTGACTAGAAGGAGCTTGATATATATGCGGGGCTCCCAAATCGGGCGGGTTGTGATGTTAATCGCCCGTGTGACAACTGTTGAGAATAATCGAGTTGATGGTAGATAGAATAATTGTAGATTTATCCTAAATGACAAGTTGGGCGCGCAATACATATGCCCGTTGAGAACCCCGCATAACATAATAGGGGCACACTAAGTTTGGTGCTCCCTATTCCTTGAAACTGGTTGCGATCGGGACCGCCACACCAAACATACATGAAACTTCAACAACAACGCCCGCCCACCCGATCCATAGTATCGAACAGCACTTGAGGGTCTTGAATATTATATAGGACATGACCGAATAGATATACTCTAGATAGAAGGTTCTAATGTTGAATAGTGAGGCGGTACCAAGCGCCATGAGGATTGTGGTGGCAATGCCATGAAGCATTGCGTAGCCTCAGCTGGCGTGACTCGCGGATTCGGCGGGCAATAGACCGGAGGCCTACCATGAGCCATTGTAAGCATTTAAGCCGGCCGGAACTGCATGTAATTGATTCTACAATACCGTTGAAGCAATCTATTGCAGAGAGAGTGGTTAGTATTGCAGAGAGGGAATATTGTGGGCCGGGGATAAGGGTCTGCCCTAAGCGCATCCTCCGAGTCACAGGACCGGCGTTAAGGGCCCTCGTGTGTATGGTCTATGCCCCGCGAACCTCTTATAGAATCTACAAGCGTCGCCTCTACAACTGACCTTAAGAACTACCTTCAACCATGAGGATTGCCCGGGGGCAGCCGCAATGCTCCGGATATTCTGATAGGGATCGCGTCAATGACCCAATTCTGATTGAACTAACTCTCTAGCAACTATGGGAGAACGATTTGCTTTCATATTACATAAGGGTTTGTTCTTGGATGTTACCTACGTTTCTTGATGTAACTACCTTCCTAAACACCCCAGTGTTTTCGTCCGTTACTTAGCACTAATACTAACATATTCCAAGCATAACTTCGTTGGCGTCGAGCCTGAGGGCCTCCCATGGCTGTCCGAAGCGTGTAAGGCAGTCGGATTTCTATGCATCTCATTATTTGTATTCAACAAGATGCTTACCAGTGGTGCGCAGCAGGAGAGCATTGCGGCTGATGAAGCGTCAACCCCACCCAGTCCTGTGATGGCGCTCCCGCTCGGTCTAAAAGCTGTCTTACAAGTGGTTGTTAGAAATATTAAGCGTGTTTGGAACATCAGGTTAGATAACACTATTGGCAGACTCGAGACTGACTATATATACCGCCAGCTTCTCGCTATGTAGATAGGTATCAATCGACCCTGACCACCGCGCCCGACGGCGGCCCACGCAGGCATCTCCAACACGCAGCCCACACCCGGTGTACGGTAGGTAGGCGCATCTGAGGCGATGCGCCGCCTGTTTCGTCCAGGTCGCAAGGGTCCGACCAGCAAGGCCCGGGACGATTCCTCTGTTCCCGCGACCACAACAACGCCGTCGACAAGGTCCTTTTCTTTGGGCATCAAGCTACTCTATGAGTCGGTCGACAGCATCGTGGAGTACGTTGACGCCTCCACCGCCAAAAGCCAGAGCTGCCTCCAGTGTGCTGGAAGGTACTCAAGATACATTTGAGACTGCAGGTTCTGAGTGGCTGACTAGCGCGTCCCACGCAGTATTATCTTCGTCCATGGACTCACGGGGCATCGCGAGAAGTCGTGGAGGACGGATAATGCCACTGATCCTTGGCCGCAGACGTTGCTGCCAGCCGAAGTCCCGAACGCCCGCATTCTAACGTTCGGATATAACGCCGATGTGACAAACTGGCGGGGCGTCTCTCAGAACTGGATCGGAAACCATTCAATGAACTTGCTGACTGCTGTGGCCACATACCGCGAGGACGACGAGACTGTAGGCTCCCTCTTTATGAGATTCCGTTCTTGAACTTATATTCCCAGAACAACCGCCCTATCATCTTCGTTGCAGACAGCTTAGGGGGGTCTTGTTTGCAAGGATGTAAGCTTTCCCTATTGCAACTCGCCCCCACCAAATTAACTCGAGAACCTTCCAGGCTCTCGTATCCTCACAGCAGCGTCCGGAGAGACATCTGCGGGAGGTCCTCGAGTCAACTCATGGCATCATATTTCTCGGAACTCCTCATCGCGGCTCGGGCCTCTCCAGATGGGCCCGAATGTTAGCGAAACCGATTAGCCTTATCAAGCAGACAAATCTCCAAACCCTACAAGTGCTTCAGCGGGATTCCGAAGTCCTCGCACGGATCCAAGAAAGCTTTTGTATTATGGTCAGGGCTCGAAATCAGCAAGGGTTCCGGCCAATCAAGATTACCTGTTTTTATGAGGAACTACCACTAACCGGCATCGGTACTGTGGAGGCAGAATCTGAGCCCGGGCGACTAGCTAGAATTCTTGGCGCGGGTAGCTTACCTACCTCGCTGCCGCTCGTTTTTCCGTAGTACATGTATGTAGCCACACGAAGCAGAGCATTGAGCACCCTACTCAGCGGCCCCGATACTCTCCACAGTACCGCAAGTGAATTGCCGGTTACCACAAATCAGAGAGCCGATTTGGCAATATTAGTCCCTAATGTGACGAAATAAGATCGAAGGTTAACAATGGTCGCTTCAGGCAAAGAGATTCAGA
The DNA here is from genome assembly GCA_021527025.2 of Geoglossum cookeanum. Lineage (NCBI taxonomy): Eukaryota > Fungi > Ascomycota > Geoglossomycetes > Geoglossales > Geoglossaceae > Geoglossum > Geoglossum cookeanum. The sequence goes on along the minus strand of JAJDFF020000262.1, from coordinate 31,489 downwards.
TCCAGATCCGGGGTGGGCTTTGCGCGGCGGTTAAGGATGACGTTGGAGTGCGAATTCCGTATCTCATTAGGAGCGGTGCAGATGCCGACGGTAGAGACGATACTGGAACATCGCTGCTCCAGTTGGCGGTAGAAGGGGGGGAGATGTCGCGCAGAACATATGGAGTCGAGGTGGCAAACTACCACTCTGCAGTGCCGCCAAATGTGGCCTTCCGGACATAGCGAAAATTCTAATCGACTATAAGGCTGATGCGAATGGAATGGGTGACGATAAGGTAACTGCACCCTTCATCGCGGTGAAAATGGGGTTCTTCTCCGTGGTCGAGTTGCTGCTCCAGTCTGGTGCCGACGTCCATGCAACAGATGCCAGTGGGTCAACCCCGTTATTCTACGTGGTGATGAGATACATTCTTGCAACACTTACTCCTCTAAGCAGATCTCGACACAAGAATGGGGTTGCTCATACTCTGTCTCTCTTCCACTTTAACTACTAACAGCAAATAGCCGTCACATCTCCCCCTTTTACCCAACACCTCACAATCTCCTCGATCCTCTCCACTTCCGCCATCATCCGATACTCTTCTCTCGGACTAAACCCCCCATCTGCCTCCCGCATAACTACCTCCCCCCTACCAAAATCAATAACTCCCACCCTCCCCGCCCTTTTATCCCACACCAAATTCGGTGGCCTCACATCTCGGTGTAGCACCCCCCTCCTATGGATCTCCCTCATGGTCTCCTTCGCTTGTTCGACAACTTTCTCTTGCTCTCTCGAATCCAAGGGCGGGCGGGGCGGGCATTTCCCAACGACAGGATGGAATATCCTCGGATCAAGGGCGAGACCACTGTGCGAAAGAATGAGGAAACGCATTAGTTTCATGCCAATATCGTAATAGTATCCATGCTCCTCCTTCTCCACTGCCACCACCCCCCCACACCATCCCCAATCCCCTGCTCCCGCTCTCCCCCGTCCTAACGCCTGATAGACCTCCTCTTCCCAACGCAATTGATACTCTAGTGAGGTGTGAACTCCCTTGGCAATAAATGTATATCCATAGCCACGGAGGGATATCTTGAGAAAGCCGGCATGAGAAGATATGTGGTAGTAGATGGGGATGATGTCCGTGTCTGGCTCGTGGGTAAGGTGGGCGGTGATTGCAGGAAGGAGGTAGGTAGGCGGAAGGGGGTGAGTTGTCAGTGAGCGAGGTGGGAGCGGGGAGGCTGAGCGGGAAGACGTGGGTGAGGGGAACGGGGTGGAGTCACTGTTCTCATGGTGCTCGTCTCTATGGAGAGGATGTCCGGCGGCATGATCTCCATAATTCGGACACTCCGTATCCATCCCCCCCCCCTGCACCAAACTCCAAAGGCACTCCTGCGTACAATACTCCCTCTCCACAATGCTCGCTCCCCCTCCTTGGGCACCGAGATGTGCTGTATCACGAGTGGCCTGTCTCCGTGTCGCCATGCCCAATTGGGGTTTTAGTGTTTGGGGTCGCGATTTGTCGTCGTTGTCGACATCATCATCGTCCTGATCACTCCGTGTAAAAACGTCGTCTGGGTCCTTGCAACTCTCCCTCCCTCTTTCCATCCTCTTGCCCTTCCCCCGCGCTTCCACCTGCTGCTGCAACGCCAACTTCCCCCTAGTAATCATCCCGTGTGCCTTGCCCACTTCCAGCCTAAATGCGCTCGGTCGATACTCACTCCCGGGGGCCTCTTTCTCGGGTTCTTTGGGTGCGTCCTCAACAGACTTCACATCCGGTTTGCGCTGCCATTCCTTCACCGTTTTATTCGCTCGTCGGATCATTTCCTGTCGGTCCGGCTTGTTTCGTGCGTATTTGAGTGCACGAAGGGTAAACGCAAGCACTTGACATACGGCAGTACGGTGGAAGAAGGCTGGGTCATCGGGGAAGAGATCGCGCTGCGCGGCAATGTCGGCCCGTGGTACGGAGAGGTGGTAGTAAAGGATATTAGGGGTTTTGTAGTCAATTTTGAGAAAGGCAAAACATTGGCCCGTGGAAATGATACCGTGCTCGAGAGTGGAATCAATCATGTAGGTGTACGCCTGCGACACAACTGTCGCCACACGCAGATCGGCCTGTTCCCGAAAACGTGTGTCTGGGTCATCGCCCTTCAATGGACGGGTGGATCTGTCTTCAACTTCAGAGATATCCATAGGACGCAGTCCGTGGTGGAGATGGGAGGCAGTGAGCTTATGGGGCGGTTTGTATTCCAGGATTAGGACGAGAAGACGGGTGTTGGTGGCCTCGTGGGAGTAGAAACAAAGCCAATCGGGGATGCCAGCCATGCCGTCACTTGCGGGGGTTTCGCTGCTAGTAGGGTTTTTAGGCGGTGTAAAGGGGACTCGGAGTTGTTCAGTGTTGGGCAGTTTTGGGGACTCATTCTTTGCCTCTGCGATTTTGTGACCCTTGAACGAAATGTCGCCATCAAGCTCAAAGTAATCCGCCACGGGCCAGACACTCTTCAAGTGGGTAAGAATTTGACGTACAGGGGTAACGATTGATGGCTTAAGGACAATTTCGAGATCCTTCTCGCTGGCAAGTGCCTCGTCAAAGAGCGATGCACCAAACTCACTCATACCCTTCTTGGAATGGAAGACTTTGGGGGGGTCGTCCACCGGATACAGGGCGAAGAGCTGGGTCAGGGTCTCCTTTTGAAGCTCAATGAAGTCGGCCCACGGCTCGAGGCGGTCAGGGCGTTTGTTATTTACAGGTGAGCCAACTCCACCAGTGGTGCGGAGGTGCGGACTGGGTTCGACGGTGAGCTGGCGCGTGAAGTGCTCGTGGCAGAGCTCGAGAAACTCGCAGAGAGTTGTATCGCGGCTCAGATCCTCGGCGGCATCTCTCTCTCGCTCTGCGCGTTCCTTTTCTTGTTCTGCACGTTCCCTCTCTTGCTTTTCTCGTTCCCTCTCTCGTTCCGCTTGTTCTCTCTCTTGTTCCGCGCGTTCCCTTGCCATCCGCTCCTCCTCCAACCCTCTCTCCGCGCGTTCCTTCGCAAGACGCATCTCCTCGAGCTCTGCAGCCATCTGGCGCATGCGCTCCTCATGATCGATAGAGGGCAACGACATGGCTGTGACTGGGGCTCGATGGGCGCAGTGAGGGCCGTTACAATGGTGACGGGCAGTGCTGCCGATGAGGCGGTAGAATTGTGCAGCACGTGATCCTACACCTCATGCTGACTAACATCGAGGCTCACCAAAGTGATCGCTCTTGCTCAGGCATCTTGTTGAAGTGTCGCGTGTGTTGCGGGCTGAACTTACCAGACACTTTCCACGGGTAGAAAGTCCCCTTGGAGCTGCAGTGGGCACAACGGACGGGGGAATTATAGGCCGGCATTCCCTCCACAAGCTCCCAGGGTGATTGTATGCCCAACAACGAACCATCCGCTTGGTCCAGTAGAGCTTCAATGGTATGTATCCTTACCTCTAGGTACTGATCAACAGCTCTTGCGCTGCGATAGTCCCAAAGTCCTTCACTAGGCACATCAAGCGTTGGTCCCAGAAGGATCTTTATATGGTGGCAGGCACTAATAGCGAACTGCCTAACGACTTCTACGATTCGAATTAGCACGGATCAGAGCATTGCTGCCAGGTTAGTACAGAAGATACTTCACATGCCCCTCTGCTTGTATGGCCCGAGCACCCAGCCGTCCATGTAACATCCTTTCTCCTTTCTCCGTAACTAGACAAGCTCCACCTCGCCGCCCAACAAAAAGCGTGGAACCCGTCGACAAAAGCGTGCAATCAGAGATTCCTCAAACGGAGGGGTGAACTTCTTCGGAAGGGCTAACGCCTTACATTTGCTTCGTTCGCAATCTTTTATAGGTGATGGACTTGGTTGCGTGTGGCGTCTGCATTATCATTTGGTTTAGGAATTTGGGCTGGCAGGAGAAGAGCTCGGGTTCGGGTTATGTTTTCTCTGCATAGCAAGGCTTAAAACGATTGGGTCCGTTCGTGATGGCCTATTCCCCACAATGTCCAGGCTATCATTTACAGCAGCGTCACTGTTACCACGAACGTTATGGCTGCGCATACAGGCCGCTATAGAGTTGCCACGGGATTAGAGCCTGTATGACCAAACCACTATTGACAGCCACTTATAGACAACAGGGCCGAATATATGGGGCCCCCCACTTTCCTTTCTCCCCTTTCTCTCTTCAGCGAAACGTCTTGTACTCTTAGCGCATAGAACATTATCGAACCTACAGGCGTCCCTCTCATAACACTTATTCTATATTTTCCCTCCGTTCTGCGATGCCAGTTAGTTAGTTAATAACGTAGTCAATCCGGAACCCGTTCATTACATTCTCATATCTTACTCCACCAGTTGCAAGGCAAGTCACATGTGATGGAGCAGCGGAGAATCAGCAAGAGAGCGGGCTCTATTGGCAGGGTAGAGCTCTGCCCATGTTCCCAAACTAAGCCGTCAAAGCATTTTGGAGCTTGAAGTCCTACTGGAATGTTTCGGAAAAGTAAGTCGCATTCGTCCTAACTTCTAGATAAACAGAGCTGAGAAGTCTCTATATAGATCTCTCATCAAAGGAGCGTCATGTCAGAGCTATGCTGCTAGCGTGTCACATACCATAAAGAAATCTAATCTATTGTCTTGCCAGCTGATCTGGCTTAAAGGAGTGACGTCCACGTGCCAATGCCTCTGCGGATATAGATCTAGTTCTTTCAACAAAAAGAGTGAGAAAACCACCCAAAAGGAGAAACCGAGAGATAAGAGAAAAACAGAGGTTTGGCATACACAAAGGGAAAGGCTTCAGAGGATCGGTGCACTCAGACCTTCCCGGGCGCTGGAGTGCACTCGAACGGCATCTGCCCAATCTGAGTTCCTGCCCAAATAGTCAGCAAGAGTAATCTCCAATAACCACTTCCTTTCAAAGAGCCTCACCTCCACTATCGTGCAAGTACCCGTCAGCCTCCAGGGTAACCTCTCCATAAGATTCTTCCCACACAAATGTCGCCATTGCGCCCGGACACTGATCCGTCCAGTACGTGACCCATCCATCAAAGGCTCCCACTGTATCCCCCTTCTTGACAGCAATGTCTATCGTACCCGAAGATTCAGACGTCGCAGACGTACGAACCCAACCGGAATCGTAGTTGTTAATGTGCTATTGTAGCGAAAGCAGAAAACGTCATTAGGAAGCTCGGGATGATAGGGGCAACGTGTTTGACACTCACCAGATTCGTGGATCCGACCCCATCCAAGGACCAACCCTTCCACGCAGCGTTGTAGGCCGCCGGTAAGTCGCTGTCATCAAAAAACGCCTCTATAATAATGGTGCTGTTGTCTTCCGGCAAAAGATCGGATAATAAAACACTCTCATCTGGCACTGACGAATTGGCAACGATGCCGCCAGTTTCATTGACCAGGAACAAAGAATCACTTAGCGTGACCCACGGGTGCGAACGCGGCGCCGCATTAACAAGTGGAAGGTGCGGATAAGCCCCGAATTTCTGCTGGATGAATTTTGCTAAAGCGAACATCCCGAGATTCTCATCGCTTTTCGCTATTATCGCACCGAGTTGAGTGGGATCACGATACCTGGCTAGGATCTTTGCCATTTCGGGTCCATACACGTCTCGTGTCTTGTATCTCCCCTGGCCACTTCTCCCGTCCCAGAAATCGACTCGGTAGTCTTTCACTTGTCCGTTTGAGCCGTATGACCCGGATTTGTGCACCCAGTTGATGTGGAGTAGTTCGTGGATTATGACGTAGGCTTGTGACAATTTATGCTTCTCAGTCGGGAGTTTTTCACACACCTCCAGTTACCATGGAGCGGAGGAGGTCTACTTACAAGAAGTGTCATCGTAGCTTCTCAAGTTGAATGTGTACTTGGGTTGGTTCATCCTCCTTGCATTGGCGATGGCCGCGCCTAACGTCGGTTTCCCGAAGAATCCGTCGCAAAAGTTTATGGTAGCAATGTTGTTTCTGGATTCGTTCATGGTGTAAGCCTCGGTTCTGCCGACGGTAAGGGGACACGCAAGCTTCCAGTCATCGCATCGGACATGGACCCGCCAATCTAAAGGAGTTGGAATGCCATGGCCGGTGATGGTTCCCAGGCTACGGAGAATCTCTTCCCTCCGTTAGTACAGTTCTAGACCGAGCAGTCGGGTTCGGGGTCGGAGGGTCGTTACCTTGAATCGCCGCCCGATTTCCCTGATTGTATCCTGGCGGCCCGAGATAGTCCACAGCAGCTGCTTCGTCCCAATCGATGTTGATATCTCGGATCACGTCCATGACTTGCCATGAGTCTTGCCAGGCTGCTTGGATCGCATTTTGCTTCGTTTGATCACAACCGTCGAACCCGACAAGATGAGTCCGCAAATTATCATCTTGGGCAAAGGCGGCCATGATGCCGGCGGCAATCAGAAATAAAGAGAACATATCTGCTGGGTGAGGATAGAACTAGTTACAGACAAGTCTGGACGAACCTGCCAACTTATATAATGACATAGTTTTGAATAGCCCCATCGGAGCGCGCACATCGACGAGCTAGAGTACGTAATAGAGAACTCTAGACAGATGCTCCGTGGGCTGAGGCAATTTCAGGTTGTTGAGTGAGGTGTCTGGACAGCCGCGTAGGATTAAGGTTTAGTGTTGTTGAACAGGAGTTCCTCTAGGCCAGTTCTGCCGTCGGCCCTATATCTATATATATGTACTGCGCCACGGGTGTGGGGGAATAGGGCTCAATGCGATTGCTGTTGACTCTAGGGGTTGTCACCGGGTAGTTGACAGGAAGTTGACGCAGTGTTCTGTACGTACACACTACCACGAGAACAACTACAAATAATACAAGGATTTACACCATCATCTATGATGCCTTCTAGACTCTCCATGTCACTTCCCGAGTGCAATAGTAGGGTGATAGCTTAGTGGCGTTGATAAGATCGTGTATTAGACTTCGTTTATGTTGAAATGCCATGTGTTGCGAGCTAAACTGCCCGCGACTTCTTCTGTAGGGGCAATTGAGAGACAGCCAAATTGTGTGGCTCCTATCCGACCAGCCCGAACTGCTAGCGGGCAAAAAAGTCTTTTCTTACGAGGTCCAAGTCGCGTCATCTTCTCTCGCTCTGTAATTACCTAGTACGACCGATTCCATCCACAGTTCCAACACTTTACAAAGCCCCCTCCATAAGTACCTAAAGTCTCTCCAACCAGTCTCAGACTATCCTCTAGCGTCCTCTGTCGCTTTTGTGATGGTATCCTGATCATATTCTGGAAATCCATCGCGACCATGAGGGCGCGCGACGACTGCGGCGGAGTGGGTAAAGATGAAACGTGTCATCTTCCCCGGTGGTGTCAACTACCCGGCGACTACGTGTAAGTGGCGGGTATCGTGCGAGCAGTACGCGCAGCCCTGTTAGCGTCTGGGAATCGTCTCCAGTACTAAGGAAGGTTCGCAAATGGTACGAGATTTCGTTTCTGTTGAAAACTCGCCGGGCTATGATCGGAAGCTAGCGCTTGAGTGTCGTATCTCATGGGTTGGTGCTGCCAGGTCCGATCCCCACCCGACCTGTGTTGGTTGGTGACGGCGTCATGAGCCACGGAGCAAGGAGTACTGAAGAGTTGGGGGTGGCGGGGTGGTGGTGATTGGCGATATTGCATGAGAAAACCGCATCCTTACGAAAATCTAAACAACTTACAACATCTGCGCTACCAGATACATACAAAAACTAGTGATTTTAGTCACCTGGACTCACCACATCAAGAAGACTTTCCAAAACCTATTTGTACATGTAGCGGTGGTATTGTTGTGCCCCATAAATTTATCCGATTCTACTGATTTCCCCACACGGAGAAATTAATAACCACACTACTGTGCAACAATGATATGTTATTGTAATTTTACTCCTTTAAAGTAACTACACTCTAAGTGTTTAATACAGCCCCAGGAAATTATAGTTCTGGAACATTGCCGTAAGGTGCTGCGAGTCTGGTCGAGTTTTACGGAATCGTGGTTTTCCCATACAATTTCGCTTATCACCACCCCGCCACCCCCAACCTCTAAGCCGGAGCGTCAATAGTCAATAGTCGCAGTTTCAGACAGTGAACCGGGTCGCCCACTCCTGCAGCACGAATCCATTGGGTCTATTGTCTACCTACATTGTACTGCCTACATCATGATACTCGCCTTCCAACAATCCGCATTCCGCACAGCGCAGCGTGCTGCCAATACGCTGAAGCTATCTATCGTAACCAGAACCACATGGGTGGAGCGAATTGGCCACGCCCCAAACTGCCGTATCCCAAAGGGCCCCATGAGCTGCGGTGCTTATGTCAGCTCTGATGTCAGATTCGCCGCAGTTCCAGCCAAGGAAAGCGATGGTGGCTTTGTTCGCAGAACTCCTCAGAAGGGAAGACTCAAACTCTTTTATCTTGAGTTGGATTCGTGGACGGCGATTGATCGATGAAACGCGCGTAGCTGCGCGTTAAACGTCGAATCGTCACTATCTACTGGAACTCACGCGGCTCTGCTGTGCTTGATACCCACTCCGCGCCCCAAATCCGCACTGCCCACGAGAAACTTCTTCCTTTGCAAATAAAAATAACCCGATCCGAATCCGAGCGGCTGTTGGACGGTGGGATAAAATCTCGTAGATTGCTTGTCTAGCCGCGAAAAAGGGAGAAAAGATTTCTTTCATGCGCAGCTAGGTGCTACGTTCATATTGATTTGACGATGTCGGTATGGTCACGAAGGTAGCAAGGAGTAAGCAAGGGGTAAACTCAATGGCCCGATCTCGGGGCTCGCAATGTTACATAGTCTACGAGCTCTCCCACTTGTCTTGGAATTTGATCATTGAGACTATTGTCATTCCGTCATGTTTTCCATACATCGTGAACATCTCTCCAACAGTTCACGCCGCCAGGATTCGAGGTCATTACAGTTAGCATTTAGCAGCGGCGAAGTATTCTTCCAGCAGAAGTATACTGTTGCAATATGCCTCGCCGATGCAAGGACGCCATGGCGTATGCCATGGCGTAGGTGGACATTGCCAGGAGGCAATTGGGTGTTGGCAGCGTCATAGATTATGCTATGGCGCCGCAGGAAATTGCCATGAGGCAATGGATCGTCAGGAGACGATTGACCGTCACTCAGCAATTGGAAATTGCCGAGTAGATCCTCATGCAATTTCCGAGGCATTATGAAGTGCCTTTGGCACTCCATGGCGCTCGGAAATTGTAACCACGGTGTTCCGCGAGGATCTGCAGTTTGGAGAGATCCCGCCTCGTTTCGGAGGGTGGCGATCAATGCCACATGATGTCATACATCATGGCATTATAGGGAGGCAGGATGCCTCGGATATTGGTCTTGGGGGCCATGGACGGTGGATCCAATAGTGCATAAGAAGGACCTGGGAGCCTAGTAGCTAGTTAGTAGCAAGCAAGCAATTGGATCACCTAGAATCAGAGTACAATCGCTTTATTGTGACTATCCGCACCGTACCAACCCCTCTACTTCGCAATACGATCGTACCCGTCCACCGACATATACCATTCCCATGCGCGTTCTTCTCGGCCGCCGTCAGCCGGCTAACCCGCCTGTGGTGCTCGGAGCCAGCGTCGATGCCCTTTACACACACAGCAGCTGCTCCACAACGTTGTCATACCCACTCTTGGCAGCCAAAAGCAGTGGCATCCGACCCGACTTGTCCCCGGAGTTGGCCTCGACGCCCTCGATACCTAGTAACAGCTCCACAATGTCCTCCAGCAGCAGCGTTTCAATGCCTTCATGCCTGTAACATAGAGTATCGATTCTACCACCAGTTCTAACATATAGAACGCGTGGTACATGTTGGTGCGATGCCTTGGCGGCACAGAAACAGCGCTTCCAGTGGAGCTGTGTTTCATGTTCACGCTCCATGGAGGCGCTTGATATCGGCGGGGATCTGCATGCGTGTTTTGGCGTGTTATCGACATGTGAGGCTGTACCGTCGACCTGTGAAGCTGCGACCGGACCCGCACACTGTATTACCCGCATGTATGATCAAATAACTGTTGGATATGGAGCAGAATAGAGTAGGTTGATTCCTGCGATTCGAGCTACGAGGCATTGCCTCTACATGTAGGTATGTTCCTTTGAGCCAGTGAATCCTGAGTAGGCCCCGCGCCTGTGAGAAAAAGAAAATCTAAAAAAACTAAAAAACCAGAAAAAAGATAGAGAATCATCGTACCCTTTCCACACCTCAGAAAGAGGGCATTCTCCTCCTGATCTCGTCTACCTGGCCACTAACCCACTCCATATCCATTCTCCACTCTTCGCGGAGCTGGGCATTTTCCGTGCGGAGAGAGAGCAGCTCCGACTCCACCCTGCGCATCCTCCATTCCCACGGAGGTGGCGGAAAAACGACCTAAACATAATTGAATTAGCCTATAATCGGTTTAAAAAAAAAAAACAAAAAAGGACTCAGCGTAAGTCACCTTAGGCTCACTCGTGGACTTCCTCCAAACGTATCCACATAAAAATGAGAAACCCGCGCAGATCTCGCTCCAGCGGCGCTTGTACCACGAGCAATAGAAATGTAGGATGGGCGGGAGGCCGAGCAAGGCGATCACCATACCGAGAATTTTTAGTGCAGTGTGCATCTCGGCTGTGGCGACGGTGGCGACGGTGGTGACGGTGGTGATGGTGATGGCGAAGATGGTGATGGGGATGATGGTGATGGGGATGATGGGGATGATGGTGTTGATGACCATACCTTGTAAGGTTGCAATACTTCGACGATATTTATCCAGCCCCGCAATCACCGTCGTGGCTTCCGGATTCTGCCATGTAAACAAACGGTCAGTATGGAGGGAAACAACGGTAAGGGATGCGCTTACCGGACTGGGGTATTTTCTAGCCGGGAGATACTCTTTTGCCGCCATCGAGATTGGTTGTCTTCGTGGAGAAGGAAGGTTTGGGTGAAGGGAAGGCAACAACGGAGAAACGGAGACGGTGCCCTTTTTGTGGTGGCTAGTCTACTGAATTTGTTGAGTTGAGCATTGACCGTTGGGGAACTCTGTTCGGTGTTGGTTAACCGACTAACTGTTGGGTTATCATATCTCCCCTCCCTCTCTCACAGTATCTCAGGGCATGCTCGATCCCTAGGATTTATCCGACTCCCCCGGCATGGACAACCCCGTTGGCCAAGCCGCGCTTTTTGTTTCCAGCGCCCGGAGCAAGATGCAAGTTGCTGTCAGCGAGCCGATGGAGGCGAGGGTGGACGCGCCCGACGGCTGTGCCGGTCGACCAGCGCGGTTTGCAGGATCCCCCGGCTGTACTTCTCTATATCGGCTTTCCACAGTCAGCTGACTAGTGGCTCAAGGACAGTCATATCCGGTGGGTATATGTAGAAGCCAGAACTTACCTAGAACGGCATCGCCATCCACACTAAGTTAGAAGTCAAGTTTGCAGTTATCGAGTCCATCCTTGTGCCTTTCAAGGCTGTACGATAATATGGTGTGCGACTTCGACGAATAGGTATCCCAAACCGGGAAACGACGGATGATCGCCCATCGCGAGGGAGAGCCTGTGTATGGTACTTCCCATAGTCTGTTGAGCATTGGAATTGACGCGCGAACCTTTGGCGGAGCTGGCGACTTGGCGCCCCGGCGCCCAACGGGGATTATCCTTGCCTTCACTTCCTACTCGGAACACGCTCGCTGTACATAGAACCAACCGTCTATTCTACCCGCATCCATATAACCTCCCCCCATAGAGCCTTTGATGAGCAATGGCCCAGGGGTCCTGCACGTCGCCCAGGCGCCGATGGGTTCCTGGACGGACTCCCGGTTTACAGCGGCGGAATCGATTGCGGGGTCGCCTCGTGACTTCAGCCAATGACCCCGATGGCCAGGCGCGACAAGCGATTACGTTGTCCGCCATCTTACTGTAAGATATTTGAGAACCGACTGAGCCTCAGCGACGAGAGCAACAGCAAAGTAAAAAGAACATGAAAGAGGGAAAGGACCGCCTCCACCATATACAGACTCCGTCAGCGGTGTTGTGGCTGTCACAGGAAGTCCCACTCCGCGGCCGGGGCCCGCAGTTGCCTGGTCGAGAAGGCGTCCCATAGACGAGCAAAGAGGGAGGCAGGGCGAGTACCGTGGGCAGGTGTCAGGTCACTCGCTCGCTCGCTTCTTTTCTCTTTCTCTTCCTTTCCTCTTTTTTTTCCCTTGTGCTCGAAGAGAAAATATCATGTCCCCAATGCCGTCTGCGACCGTTATCACCGCCCTCACCCAGACAGCGACACCGACCGCCGGTGGAGCCTTCTCCATGCAGGACAGATTGGGCCCTGGCATCGCTCTTTTCCTGCCGGTCGTGGCGTTGGTCGCCGGGTGGCTCGGCCTCGAGTTGATGGTGTACGCAGCTCCGTTACTCTAGTTCTTGCTATGCTGGTTCTTGCATGATAGCTAACAGCATTTGTTCTCCCGATTTAATCCCCGCTGGTGGATCTCCCTGCGGGACCGGGAGCCGTGGTGGCTCGGACTCTTCGAGTCTTCTAACCCTCCCGTCCCCACCCCGCAACTCCCCCTCTCCACCTCCACCTCCACCTCCACCTCCTCCCACCCAACGGATAATGCTGTCCGCAAGGCTATCGAGGGTGCGTTGACACGGGGGCGCCAGTGGAAGGAGAAGACGGAGGCCTTCGAGAAAAGAATATCGGAGTTGGAGGGGCTGCTTTCCAATGAGAAAGCCTACTCGTTGGGGTTGGCGACGCTGCTGGAAACCCGGGCGGCGGAGAAGCGGGAGGAGGAGCTACGGGCGGGACTGGAGGGAGAGTTGGTGGAGAGGGGAGGGCCGGAGGGGAGAGAAGAGGGGATGGTAGAGGGGAGAGACCGCGAGCGCAGCCGCACCGGGGGGAGGGCTGACCCACCGGCAGGTAAGGGGCAGGAGCTGGGCGGCTGGGGATGTTGCTCGCAGCACCGGCAGCGACGAGGGCGCCCACAGACCCACCACCATCACCGACAGCTAGAGGGGAGGAGGGTTGCTTGCTTGCATTATCCGCGATGCAATTCCCCCCCCTTCTTTCCCTTGCGCTGGTGGCTGTCTGACCGCTCCAATATAAATTGCTGAGGGCAAGAGTCAAATTGAAAGTTGAAGAGATTGGTCGGGGAAAAAGAGAAAAAATACCCTCCCAGGCCCACCTTGAACCCCCAGCCCAGTTCATTTATTGCGCGGTCGAACCTTTTGCCAATTCCACACCCCACCCCTGAGTGGGGTGGGCGATAGATAGTGACCCTTAAGCATACGAGGTATTGTGGGCCGGAGATAAGGGTCAGCGCTAAAGCACGGAATCCGAGTCACAGGAACCACCAACACTTTACAAATTCTGAGAACACACACCTCCGCAACTGGCTGCAGGATTCACCTTTACACCATTACATCCTAAATCTCCCTTCTGCACGAAATTGAGTGACTTGCCGAGCGCTCTCGGTGCTAGCAGGTAATGTGCTCTATTCTCGTTGTTCGTGGTCTCTACATCGGAAGGCTAATGGGCAGCAGCAACATATTCTACATTCCTTGCCGTGAGGTTCTGTCTGTCCAGTGGACGCGACATGTCTGAAGGAGGATCTTGGAGGGGTGGGCTTGATATCCATCAGATGTGTGGTGGAGGTATTGACAGTTCTGCTTGGCTGGTTTGACTCTGGTTATTTTTCCTTTTTCAGGATGGTCATGTGGAGTATCAGGTACTATGCTCTCCTTTGCATAGGGTCCGGATTGGCAGTGGAGTTGCTCTTTATGGTGCATTTTTGTATCACGCTGCCTAGCATGAAAGCCACAAGTGTTTGTAGAGTCGCATTGAGTTCCAATGTGGCTATACTTTTGACAGTGGGAGCATTGTTTGAGCTTACAGCTTCGATATCGCGTGGTTTGCAATTATGTATTTCGGCATTCATAATGAGCTCTTCTTCGATAACTCCATTGGCGTCTTGGAGCCTTGTAAATTCGATGGCTAGAGATGAGAATTGACCATGTGCGCCAGCCAATGCAAGTAATTTCTACCTCCCTGATGGCGCAGCAGTTCGATCGGGTTGCCGATAGCGGAATGGATAATGGTCACAGCGTGGTCACAATGTTAACAAAATTAGGGTACCGGACCGCAGGCAGAAAATGATTCGATTGGACTTGGCTATCAATTCTAGTTATCCTTCACGCTGTCACGCAATGTTGGGTTTGGTACGGGTGGACGCACACGGAAGAAGGACTACTTGATCGAGAGGATGATGATTGTATTGTGTGTGTTCTAGCTACGAAGGAAAACTATCTATGCTGTGACCATTGTGGGTCACGTGGACCCCTAACTGTGACACGCAACTGGCTGGAGGCCTGCTCCATGATCTAAGGCTAATATCAATTCGGTCTCGCACATGCCATCAGCATGTGCAAGCTGCCCAATGCACGGCCCCCATATCCAGAAAGATGCTACTCCGAGCATCCCTCTCCTCAAGGCATAGGAATGCGCCCTGTCCCTTTAGGCATTCTGCCCGATCTCGTTCCCTTCCAATGTCCGAACAGTGTGCCATAGATGACAGCGGCAAGGCAACACACAAGAGTAACGTTATTGGCGAACTCGTCTTCTGTGCGGGGCCAAGTAAGCCGACTTAATCAGCTCTAAGCCCCACGAGGAGGCGGAGTCGTCCCGCTCTGCCCGCCGGGTAGTTCTCTCATTCTTGATAGCCGTGCGATATTTCCGGGGCTGGCATCACGGGCGGCGGGGAGGCGAAGGGAAGAGAAGACAGAGATAACTGGAGGTTGGGTACGATGAGGTTGGATGTCGGAAGGCGAGTGCCAAGAACGCCGGCGCCGCTAGTCTAAATCCAGCCAGTGTTCACGACGTTAGCGCGCGACACGCCACTGCATCGATCACTCCCCATCCACGAATTCATCTCGAGATAACGGCTTTGATCACCTTCTGAGACGTTCCGCGAACTAACCTTATCGCGGAATCCCCGCCGAGAGAGCGCCGCTAGGTAATCACCGATTTCCTTGGATAGATATTTCTGAGGCAATCTGATGTCAGAGCTGACGTGAGCCCAAAGGCTCGCGGGGGCTTTTGGGGTACGGTAGTTTGAGGCACGACAACCGTGCGCGGCCAGCGCAGTGTAAATCTAGTTCATCGATTCGATTCTAGCCGTGAAGCATAACCCCAACATATCGGGGGATGCATATAGGATAGGGATCGGACCCAACAGCACCCAGACCGTGGGACCGCGTATCGCGGTTTCGTACCCCCGCAACACGATCTGGCGCCTATTACCCACGCCAATTGGAATGAACAGCAGTCGCACCAGGCCGTTATCGATATCTTATGCCGTGGCTTAGCGCATATATGGGGAGATAAGGCTGACGGTGGACTTTGTATTAGAGGAACGCCCGCCCACCCACACCACATCCCCCGGAAATGAAAAGCCTGCTCGGCTCTTTGACTCGTCTCCGGAGAACAGGTCTGGAGTTCTGTCTCGAGTTCTAGTGCGCAGCTCGCATACCCCTGCACGTAGATATGCGACCCTCTTGTGGGGTTATGCAATTAATTTTTGCTATGCAAAACCGTGTCATCGGCTTAGAGTTGGGGTCCTCTGCATTAATGGACGCCCCACCAAGCTGCTGTCTGTCATACCGTAAGCAAGCCTTCTCCTTTTCATTTACCGCGGATAACCTATCTACTCTATCTGTTCTGACTGACTTCGGATAGTCGATGTCAAAGTAAGTAGCCGGTACTCACAACATAAATTGACCGCTTCGTCCAGACTTAGATTTTTTCGCAGTGCAGATTCCATCGTTAGTTCTATCCTGACCCTACAAATATGCTCCTTTTATTCTTAGCTGTCGCTAGCATTGTGTTGGTCTCTGCCCAAGATGATGATTTGCGGACTCGACTCGTTGGGTTCGACGGTTGTAACGCCCAGAGGGCGGACGCGATCCGACAAGCCTGGCGGGACTCACGTCCAGTCATGGATGTGATCCGAGATATCAATATCAATTGGAATGAAGCAGCTGCACTAGAGTATCTGGGGCCTCCAGGCTACAATAGGCCGAACCAGGCAGCTATTCAGGGTAACGACCCTCCGATCCTAGCCTAGAACTGTACTAACCGAGAAAAGATATTCTCCGCAACCTGGGTACCATAACTGGCCGTGGGATTCCAACTCCTTTTGATTGGCAGGTCCACGTCCGATGCGATGACTGGTTGCAAGATTGCGATTTTGCCACTGGTAAAACCGAGGCCTACACCACAAATGAAGACGAGAGAAACATTGCTACCATCAACTTTTGCGACGGGTTTTTTAACAAACCACCCTTGAGCGAGGCCATGCGTATAGGAAGGAGGTCGCGCGACCCCAAGTACAAATACAACTTGGAAAAATACGACGAAACCACTGGTAAGTAAACCTCTCCTCTGTGGGGTGGCAGCTAGAGGTGTATGAGAAACTTCCGACTGATAAACAAAAACCGCCATAAGGTTATATTATAATCCACGAACTCCTCCACATCAACTGGGTGCACAAATCTGGACGATACGGTACCAACCGACCAGTGATCGACTTCCGAATTAGGTTCCGTGACCCAAATTCCGGATGGAAGGTGAGAGACGTATACGGACCCCAAAGGGCAAAGATCCTAGCCAGGTATCGTGAGCCCAATAGCCTTGGTGGGATAATTGCGAGAAGCGATGAGAATCTTGGGCTGTACGCTCTGGCGAAATACGTTCAATCGCAACTAGGGGCATACCCGCATCGCCCAGTTGTTGATACGCGACCGAGTGGACACCCATGGACCGAATCGGTTGATTCTCCGTTCTTGTTTAATGAGACTGGCGGCGTTATTGCCAATTTGTCAATGCCAGATGACACGCATCTAATCGATTTAGTGCCGGAAGACAATAGTTCTTATGATATTGAGGAGTTTGTACCCGACAGCGACCTGCCGGCTGACTATATCTCTGCGTGGAACGGTTGGACCCAGGATGGGGTTGGGTTCACAAATCTGGTGGGTCTCCGGCACGTTGCCCCTCTCATCCTGCGCCCTCTCTAATGGTATTTTTCTGTTTTAGCACATCAACAACTACGACTCCGGTTGGATTAGCACGTCCGCGGTGTCTGAGCCTTCGGGTAAGAGAGACGTTGCTGTCAAGAAGGGAGATACAGTGGGAGTCTTCGATGGATGGGTCACGTACTGGACGAGTCAGTGTGCAGGCGAAGAAGCGACCTTTGTGTGGGAAGAATCTTACGGCGATGTTTACCTGGAGGCTGATGGGTACATGCACGATTCTGGAGGTAAGGCTCTTTGGGGGGGTAGATCGTTGTTGGAGATTACTCTTGCTGACTATTTGGACAGGAAATCGGATTGGGCAGATCCAGTTCACCTGCAGTCAAACTTAGAGGAGCTGCGTTTATCGGCTCTCTGAATCCTTTTCCTTCGTGTATACTAAGCTTTTGTTTTTTCTTTTGTCTCTCGGTTTCTCTTTTCCAGACAGCTTTCCTTTTAACAACAGGCCAACCCTACGATATTCTACATCTACCAACCCAACCCGATTCACAAAGAAAAAAGGGGGAGGAGTGGAATAATCAGTGTTGGAATATCCTGTGTTGCGGGTGGCGCGGAGTTACCCGAGACTTCATCTGTAGCGACAAATGGAGGACAGCCAATTTGCGTGGCTCCTATTTGGCTAGCCCAAAAGAGCCAGCAGGTGAAAAGTTTTCTGTGTTCTTTGGCCGCATCACCAACTTACTTGCGTGTTGTCTATTAATCAACTCCGTCTTCTATTTCAACAACATTCAATAGTAGTTCGATTTTCTCGCAAGTTACCTCGTTCCACTCGACCCTCCCGCCCTGTACGGAACAGAAGCTTAGAAAAGCTTTTTATAAAAAAGAAAACGTACACACGATAGAAGCGTGTGACATCAATTACGATTAAAACTTTGATGATGACTCAACGCTCGGCAAAAAGCCCGATCTCTCACAATTTCAACAGTTCTGTCGTCGTTGTGCTGCTGAGACAAAAAATTATGGGTTTTTGTCGCGAGATTCAGTCAAACGCTTCTTACTCTTGTGGCTGACAAGCATTTCATAGGTCCAACGATACCAAAATCTCATCGAATTGCAGTTACAAGTATTATCAAGCATCGTCACGGCACTTTGGGCCCGGCGATCTCCCGCTATCAAAGCCTGCGTGTCAGAACCGACGGTTTTAGCAGGGCGCGTGACGGGCGTAGGGGCGGTAGGTCAGAACGTAGATGTGGAATTGGGGCTAGACAACTTCTTCCAAGGGAGCATCACCCTGACGATCTATGAGGCAGATCCACTACATTGGGTAAGGTAAAGGAAAGCCACCTCAACCCGGGATTTGACGAAACGAGGAGGGGCTAAAGCAAACACATGTATCTAGCTATGCGATGGTAGCCCGAATAATAGCGTCATCCGGGGTCTTCATAGCTCTAACAATCTCAACGGGGTAATCGAGAACCCCAGTAAGCGTAAACGTGCGGCCAAACCGAAGCTCCATAATCGTATCAGCAAGTTTTGCGATGGAGAACTGCTGGTTGGACTTGTCATCGGGCAGGCGACCCCAATAATCACCAGAAATCTTTGTCTTGCGATTACGCCATGCGTCTTCAGGATAAAAGTCGTAGACGATATAGATCCCGTTGGCAGCACCGTTCCTCCCAAATCGCACCACAACACAGAACCCAGTAGGCAACCATGGTCCTTTGGCAGCATCATCGAAGCTTCGCAAGTTCCCACTCTCATCGCCCCAGTACTCGAGGGTCCCGATGTGGTGAAACACAAAGCCCGCAATTTCTGCATCATCAGATTCGTTGGATTTCGTACTCGTCTCAGAGAAGTTGGCCTTGCGGCTGCAAACGGGTAACGCTGGTTGGACATTAGTGTTGACGCCAAGGACGTTCATCGAGACAAGCGTGCGGTCAGTCTCAGGATCCGGTTGGTCTGGACGCAGCAAATGTCCTCCTGGGACGATACGGTAGATTCCGCCATTCCGATAGCTTCCCACAGGAAGCCATGGGACAACAGGCCGTTGGATAGCAGTGACGAGCTTGCCGCGTGCAATTTTGCTATTGTAGTTCATCGTGGCAATCATTGTCTTCAGCTCTTCTCGCGAAATTGGTGTCATTTCTTGTTTCATCTTGGCATCCGCCCTCCTCTCTGACCAGTCGTAGTAGGCCATGCGATCGGCTTTGTCTGGCCATCTCTCCCTGGTGGCCCTCGCCCTTCCTTCTAGTGCGCCAGTGCCTTTCGCATGCTCCCCGTCGAAGAAGGCCAAACACTCTGCATCGGTAGGGGTGGGCATGGTGGAGCACCGGTAAGAGATGCGATAGCTCGGAATGAATTTGAATGATGTTGCCAGGACGGTAAGGTGGGTGTAGCAAGGTTGAGATGGTGAGATAGGGGATATATTGAGGTGGAGGGTGAGGTGGAGGTCGTGTGAGCAAAAGATGTGGCTGAGGTGATCGCGGACTGTTGAGTATTGCCATCAACGCATAAACTAGACTAGATAATGGCAGACTCATAGCATTGTCAGCATCCATCCATGGATGGATGCTGATAAAGCAAGCCTGTCGGCGCTCGCGCGCCCAACAAGAATTCTCTTACCGAACTACTAGCGACACGCAACAACTATCGTACATAGCAATTGATCTATCCTACCTTAATCTTTAATAGAATACACTTGGTGGTGCGTTTCTGTTTCCCCGCAGCGGCTGCTCTCGTCAGACACGGTGCAGGAGCCAGCATGTGATGGGTTTACATTCGTATGGACCAACATGGTGTTTCAATGATGGCATGGTTATATGTTGGGCAATATATCTAGAAGAACAGTGGATGCAGTCAATCGGTCTCTGTGGTTTCCTATAAATTGCGCCAGTGCTTGCGCCACCCATAGGTTCATGACGACAACCATAGAAGAAGTTTGGAGAGCTCGAGCTTCGATTCGAGTTTTCAGCGTTCATGCCTGAGAGTCTAGGTCTACAACAGCTTCTATAAGCTCTGTCTGCCCAAGTGTCTTTCATTTTTGTGGCCAAACGCATCCATCGAAACTGTTTCTAGACGCGTAGTTCATCTACTAGGGAACTAGGTTGAAAGTTTTCTTCATTCTTTGCCTGTGGTTTATCCCAACCCCAGGGTTCCGAGCATGTCGGGCCTAACGATAAGAATACATGATGTTCCCCCTGCACCCCACTACCCGCCTTCAATCATCCTCGTCTAATGATGGATCCACCACGATCTCTGGAGGGCCACTGAGTTCCCCAAAGTTCTCAAGGTAAGCATCAGATATTTTCCTGACACGATGGGCCAGGTTCATGAGCTTGTCCCACTCAACCTTCATGCGTTTGGCCCGATCGGTTTCTGCCTGGAGTTGCGATGAGGCGATCCGCTTTGTCGCCTTCTGGCCAGAAACAAGCCCGAAGTCCTCAGATATCATTTTTGCGGCCCCTCGTTCCTTCTCGGCCTCACGCAGGCGTTTCCGGACATCCTTTTCGATCGCAGCGGAGAATTCTTTTTGGAGAGTCACCTCATCTTTTGGGTTTGGCCCTTGAAGTGACTCAAAGTGGTTCACAAGCGCATCTGTAGGGGTCCATAACTGGTACTTATCCGGGTAGGCTTTGTTGCGGTTGTACCAGTGGTCGATGATCGTTTCGAGGAGCCTCATCATCAATGTCGTTCGCGTTTTCTCAACGTCCGGAATAATGAGGGGGATATTGCAGAAATCTTCATGAAGTCGCTTTTTGAGATCGTCAAACAATCCTTTCCTAAGGAAAGGGATGAAGCTTGCATGTACGATCTCATTTCGAACAGCATAGTGATGAATGATTTCTCGCATGTCATCCTCGTTGAATCCGATTCTATCACAGGCATTAAAAATAGCCAGATGGAGGGGACATTCGCCATGAGCCATTTCACCCTTAAGGACTCGACTGTATGCTTCTTTCTCCGTTTGAAGCTTCTTGTCGATGTCGGTCCAATAACTTTTCTGTAAACTTTTCCAACCATCAACCTTGTTGATCTCCGCTTCCCTCTTTAGCCGTCGGCAAACTTCAGCGAACATATCTCCATAACGGGCATAAAAAGCTGTTCTTTGTAAATCGAGAAGTTGTTCTTGTAACGCTTGCGCATCAGAGGTCCGCGTTATTTGCAAGCATGCGGTATACTGGATGTATCCGTCATACATTCGTATCGTTGCTCTCCACTCGTCTTTCGTCTCTTCAAGTTCCTCCTCACCCCCCTCATAAACCTCACCCTCTTCGAGGTCTAGTAGACGAGCACAAGCATCTTTATATAGCTTCAAAGCCCGAATTCCAATTGGAGACAGTTTGCGCTCCGAATTCCGTAGTGCACAATCTGCATAGATGAGGCGCTCTTTAAGACTCTTCTCCTTATAGTCTGTGGCGTCTTTGGGCGGCTGTGGAGGAGGAGGAACATCCTTGACAACATCCCGATAGTCGCCTCCAAGCAAGGCTCGAGTGTCAGCGCGCTTCCGCACCTTCAACTGGGGTGGTGGGGCAGCTGATGAGGACATCTTTTCTTGATCTCGAAAGGGTGGGTGGCGGGCGCAGATTCTATGTTTTGCAACTCACTGCAGTGTGTTGCTGGAGTAGTGCTGAGGCTGATTTGTGGGGTGGGCGTAAGGACAGGTCAGGTAAGGTGAGGTGAGAGAAGAATCGGAGGAAGCAATATGCAGTGACAAACTTGTGCAGCGTCGGGAGTGCAGAGTGCAGTGAAGGTGCCCGCGCCGAAACAGCTTTTGGAGACAAGTCGCTAAGGGATTGGTGATGGCTTCGCTGGGTGCTGAGCTGGTTCTGAGGCTAAGATGAAGATTTGATTGGGGAAACTGTTGGATTTAGATGGGCGCAGCGATGTAGGTAGGTCTATTTGACATGAGGATGATGGAAGGAAGACGGAGGAAGAAGAGTTCTCGCAGCTATGTGGCTGCCAAGATAGGGGCAGCGCCTCAATTCCAACACCTTCACTTCGACAGCGAGGCCGCTGTCAGCTGACACCTGAGCAGCTCAAGTAAGAATTTACGCTACCCGGCTCCGCGCTATCGGAGCGGGCCAGCAAAGTCGAACTCCCGTGGTGTTGGCTACGAACCTACGATTGCAATATTATCGTAGAGCCAATGGGAGACAAGCTCATTCGATGGAGCTGTTGTGGTGTTGTAGTCTAGTCGTTGGTGGAGGCTGTTTCCGATCGGGAGTAACGGATTGGAATCGTGCTAGCAGCATTCGCGTTCACTCGAGGATATACAGTAGTTTATATGCTACTACTAGCTATGGGTCATGGCGGCGCACTGACAAGTCATAGCAACCTGCCATTAGTCACGATCGGCAATTGACTCTCCTTGCAGTCATTGTTCGCAACAGAGGACTACCATCAAAACGGGTATGAAAACCATCCGACGTACGATTACCTGACTTAGGGGACAGGCCCTGAATCCTACCGACGTAGAACCGATGCCCAGTTGTACGACAGGACACCTCTGGGGTGAATTGCAGAATTTTCACTGGTGGGCATGAGTGGCGCGCGCGCGAGTTAAGCGTTACCTGAAGGACCTGTTGAAGCTCCAGTTAATCAAATGACGAGCTCTTGTTAAATAAACATATTATAAACATAATATAGCGCGGATATTGAGCGGCGGGCGGCAGAAGCGCGGTGGTGGAGAGAGAATTCTAGGGGGACGATACATGGTCACTATACTTTCTCTCGAATGGCAGAGTCTCTAGTGGCGCCGTACGGAAGAACCCTACTGCAGAGG
This sequence comes from Geoglossum cookeanum, assembly GCA_021527025.2. Classification (NCBI taxonomy): domain Eukaryota; kingdom Fungi; phylum Ascomycota; class Geoglossomycetes; order Geoglossales; family Geoglossaceae; genus Geoglossum; species Geoglossum cookeanum. Next base: position 8,707 of record JAJDFF020000262.1, on the reverse strand, counting down.
CAGGCCAGGCTTCACGATTACGCTTCCAGCGGGCGCCGGCGGTCTGGGCTATATATATGGGAGTACAGACCCGAGGGCCACGGTCACCGCTGCTCGGACAGCTCCAATAACCGAATGATAAAAGTAATGTATATTAGGAACAAGTCCGCATAGGTGCCATGAAGGCGGCTGGGACGGTAAATGATCTGGGGATCGGTGCCAAAGCAGAAATGCAGCTCCATCACCGTACGCGTGGAAAAAGAAAATATCACCAGCAACGTCAAGGTTTGACAATACAGAAAGAGAGCGAAAAGGAAAATACCAAACGCACAGGTGCCTAACTATGCAACTGTAACACGAATGATAGCATTCTCTGGTGTCTTCACGGCCCTAACAAGCTCCACCGGATAGTCGAGGGCTTCCGCAAAGTCAAACGTGCGACCAAACCGAAGATCAGTGATCTTATCAGCAATTTTGGCAAACGTGACCTGCTCGTCGGTGACATCTCCCGGAAGGTAACCCCAGTTGTCGTGCTCGATCCTCTGACGCTCCATAAGGTATTCATTCTCAGGATGAAAGTCAAAGATGATATAGACTCCACTGGCAGCACCGTTCCTCCCAAATCGTATCACAGCGTAGAAGTGTGTGGGAAACCAAGGCCCTTTGGCGGCATCTGCATAGCTCCTCAGGTTGTCGGGGTTATCACCCCAGAACTCAAGATTTCCGATCTGGTGAAACACGAAGCCCGCGTAGTCTGGGTCGTCGGACTCATTAGATTTGGTGCTCATCTCTGAGAGGTTGGCCTTGCGGCTCCGGGAGGGTATCTTCGGTTGGACGTTCGTGTTGATGCCGAGGACGTTCATGGAAACGAGTTCGCGGTCGGTTTTAGGGTCTTGTTGGTCCGGTAGTAGTCCATGCGCTCCCGGGACGATGCGGTAGATTGTGCCAGCCCGATCTCTTCCAACGGGGAGCCAAGGGACCACGCTTCGTTCCAGGGTATTCACAAGCTTCCCCCGAGCAATCTTGTCATTGAAATTCATTGTCGCAAGCATTTCCGTCAGCTCTTCCGGCGAGATGTTAGTCATTTCTCGCTCCTCCAGCCGCTTGTCCGCCCTCGCCGACGACCAGTCGTAGAAGGCCATGCGATCAGACTTATCGGGCCACCTTTCACGGAGGGCATCTCTCAACTTCGGCCGTACAGAAAGTTCCTGTGCCAGCATCCCATCCCAAAAGGCCTGAAACTCCGCTTCAGTAGGCATGGTGGCTGGTAGAAAGGGAATGTAATGGCTAGACGGTGTGCGCGCGTCGTTGAGGCAGAGGATGTGGTGGGGCGAACGTGCGGGAAATTCAAATGTCGCGCACTCAAGTTGGAGTGGAGAGAGGAGGCTACTTATAGTTATACCCGGGTCTGGCAATGATTCACCATATTACGGAGCGGACAATAGGCGCAGCGCTATTGAGAAGTCGACAAAGAACCGTGCACGTGACTCAACTAATGCCAAGTTCTATTCTATATATGCAGTCTTAGCTATTGTTGACGTTGTGGACCGGGTATCCGTTCGTTTTTCGGAAATGCTTTGCGATTGAATTGTTTATCGCCGAATGGTTGGGATTGAGGCGATGGAGTCATAGTATGTCAATGCGCTTAATATAGATCCTCAGCCAGCGTCGCCTTTGGAGGAGCAGGGGCTATAGAAAGGAACACTCTCATTTAATACGCTTCCTATTAACCGACTGACCCAATCTCCGTACTTTACAGCGTTATCTCTATTTTGTAACCCTTACTGCAATAGGTTGCAAGTCCACAATACGATCTGTTGGGAACTAGAATGATACTTTGAAGCCCTCGATTGGACCATTGCGTCATATTCGGCACATTCAATCACCCACCAATTTCCTATTATCCATTCTTCTATTGTGCTTAGCGGGGGTCGCAAGTTCACAATTCAATTGTTTAGATTTTTTTTCACAGCCAATACATATATTTATTCAATTGTCAAGTATTTCTCATCTGTCACTTTATTAGGTTTATTAAGGATTGTAAACTCACAATACCGACTGCCGTGAATAGATGCTCCAAGGGCTCAGTTGCTCAATAGTTTAATATTGGGTACTCAGTGACTGAGAAGTCTATTGGTCTACTTAAATCCAAGTATAAAATACTGCCTCCTCGCCTCCGAAAATTTTCTCTCCAAGATCTTTCATTCCTCTAGCATAATGGCTTCGACCCAACTACTTCTTAACGAGAAATGTATAGCCCGATTGCCGGTGCTTAGTTTCGACGCTCATATGACAGTTGATGTTGTTCAGAAAAAGTTTACGCTACCGCTGCTGGTACACATCCTGGCTTCCGAAAGACTTCGACAAGACGTGAATTATTTCCTAAAACGAGGGCCATACAAGCAAAAAGGTATGTCAAGTATCTTCTGCACTAACCTGGCAGCAGTGCTCTGGTCTGTGCTAACCCAAACCCCAGAAGTAGTCATGCAGTTTGCTATTAGCGTCTGCCACCATATAGAGATCCTTCTGAAACCAACGCTTATTTTGCTTCGTGGAGGGCTTCGGAACTATCGCAGTGCCGAGGCCGCTGAAGAGTACCTAGATGGAACGATACCCACTATCGGAGATCTACTGGACCAAGCGGGTGATTCGCTGCTCGGCCTTGAATCATCCTGGGGGCGTTCGGAAGAGATGCTAGCCAACGATTACTCTGTCTCACAGGGGTCTCTTGTGCCCACTGCATCTCCAAGGGAACTCTTGATTCGTCTCCTTGTGAATCAAACGCCCATTTTAGGGGGGATTGCTACGGGTGGTAACACTTTTCTCGGTAGGTTGCTGTTTGGACCTCATGTAGCAACTGGCTGACCATATAATTGTGAGAAGGAGACATAGGACAGCATATAAACCTGCCGTCCACGCTCCAAATCCAAAACAACTTCCGGATGATCATGCCGAAGAAAAGGGTGGCCGATGGATCACCGAAGATGTTTTTTGTGTGTTACCATCCCGCAAGCAGTAACCGAGAACTCTTCGTGGGCGCAAGCCAAGCAAACTGGACGGGGTTACCGGCAATCGGCCGTATTCGACGGGAAGATCGGGACTACAGGCTCAGCTCGTACATTCCGCTCACCACCAGGGCATTTAATGCCCTTCGACAAGCCGAGGAGAACGCCGTTCTTCCGGTATCTATGAGGAATTGGCCCAAGAAGCTCAAAGGTTATCAGACCCGGATCAGAGCTATTGCCGCAATGAGAAACTCCCACCCCGACTTCCTTGGGAGGACGACAGAGGTCGGCCAGGCATTCGACAAGACGATGCAGCCCCAGCAATGCTGCTATGCCTGTAAAGGGATGATGGGCTACAAAATAGCGGCTGAATTTCCCCAAGACGCTATTCAGACGAACATACGCGATTTTTGTTGGAAGTCAATGGGCGACTACACCCATGCCTGTGCAGAGGCGGAGGTCAGTCTTCAGTGCAGCATGCACTGGATTAGGGATGGTAGGAACGTAAAATATTGAGGCACCGTATGGGAACTACAATGGGGGATACCGCTCTTTCCGTTTTTTCTTTTCCAGTTTCCCCCCTTCTTTCGTTCGATTTTACACTTCCTGTTTCTAGCAACAAAAATGGATGAAGTTATTAGCTTCATTCGGGGCTAAAAGAGAATATACTGTGGCTGTTGACATCTAGTCGTTGGGTGGGATTACCATTCGCGCTTTGACCGGAGAGCAGCCCTTTCCCATCGGATCTCCGAGAACATATGTTGGAGGGGCTTCACCTTTTCCCATACAGATGCTGCAGGTACATGGTGTTAGCGAGGAAGGTGTCACCCCCCAAATGGCCTAATGGCTTCAATGCCAGAGGACTTCGTTGATGCGAGGCTTGACCGCGGAGCATTCTGCTCAAGGGCAATGGCCTCGTGAAAATGTTCTATCGACGTCACAGGGTTAGAATTTCGTCTATGGGCGATTAATGGAGTTATGGCGCCTTGTGACATGATGCCACGGCATCCGCCCATTCAACCGTGGCGGACAGAACTTTCTAAATAAGAAGTTCGGTCCAGCGTTAGCCCAAGCACATCATGCGATAGATTATAGCCCGTAGATAATCCAGTAATCTCTTTTGAACTCTAGCAGCAGAAAATACTTTCCCCCCGAAAATGCAGAGCGATGGATGTTTTTTTGCGTCCAGGGTTGGGTACATACAGCACACCGCGGGAAGTGGTTTAGTTGAAGGAGCGATTTAACAATTCTGAAAAGTTGCATGCATATTAGACTTGGTGATGCGACAAAAGAGCGGCTTTTAGATTGTTCTTCTGACTGCGCGTTGTTAGTGCATTGACTTTACTTGTGAGTTGGGTGTTCTCTTCTCAACGTCTATTTACTTACTCGTGACTGTGACTGCCTTCCCGCTGACCTGGGACCCCGAGTAGACTTGTTCCCCGGCTTTTCAGCCGGCGGCGGCCCTTTCTCTCCCCCTCTCTTCTCTTTTTCTCATCACCCATCCATGATTCAATCAAAATCCAACGCGGTACCAACGCTCAGCCCAACATCGTGTTGCGAAAAATGACTATATGAAGAGTCAATTGCCGACGGTGACTCATTGGCAGGTTGCTATTGTTTCTGATCAAGGGCAGCGGCGGATTGTGATCGTGTGTGCAGTGTCCGCTTTGGCTCAAGAATGCTTGCGACAAGAGTAGAAGATTGAATTGATTGCTTGCTTCTCCAAAATGAGTGCGCCTATAGCTAGTTATATACTGGCGCTGGCTACGAGTCAATGCGACTCACTGACGGGTCATAGCCCGCCGATGAGTCACCACCCGTCGGTAGCGTTTGCTTTGCTTTGCTTTAGTCTCTTGTAGGGAAAGGACAGCCTTTCCGTGGACAAGTTCTACGCAAAACTCTTCCAGACTGGTTTAGGGAAGTGAGGCTAGCTATGAGATTATATGGTCAAACGCGGCAGCTCAATTTCAAGCCTTTTTATATTCGCGTCCACATATGGATGCCATAGACTCTCAACTTATCAATACGTATAACTCTACGTCTAATCATGACGACTAAAGCCTACACTTTCTCCAAGGATGTCCAAGTCACCTGATCTCTTGCCTCATCTTCCATCGCAATCGCTACACCCACAACGCCAACCACAACGCACTCGAAACGCACCACAGAGGCTATCTTTCCAGCGCTTGAACAAGCGGAGCAACACTCGTCGCAAGCTCTCGGAGCACAGATGCTGGCGGCAAGATACCTAAAAGAAATTGTTGGAAATTGCACCCTCGGGTTTCTTTCATGGCGGAAAGTGGGAGACACGAATTGTACCGGATCTATTCAACACGCTAAAACAATTAGCGCGGAAATTCTACTTCCACATGTAAGCGGCCTCGCCGCTCAGCTTCTACTCGCAGCAATCTATTCTACTCCTAATTCCGACGCAAGAGGGGGGCATGGGGCGAGATATCAAATGCACAGGCGCCTAACTATGCAACTGTGACCGTAATGATGGCATTCTCTGGAGTCTTCACAGCCCTGACAAGCTCCACCGGATAGTCAAGGGCTTCCGCAAAGTCAAATGTGCGACCAAACCTAAGATCAGTGATCTTATCAGCAATTTTGGCAAACGTGACCTGCGCATCTGTGATGTCTCCCGGAAGGTAACCCCAGTTATCATGCTCGATTCTTTGACGCTTCATAAGGTATTTGTTTTCAGGATAAAAGTCGAAGATGACGTAGACTCCATTAGCAGCACCGTTCCTCCCAAATCTCATCACAGCGTAGAAGTGCGTGGGAAACCAAGGCCCTTTGGCGGCATCGGCATAGCTCCTTAGGTTATCGGGATTATCACCCCAGAACTCAAGATTTCCGATCTGGTGAAACACGAAGCCCGCGGAGTCTGGGTCGCTGGGTTCGTTGGATCTGGTACTCTCCTCCGAAAAGTTAGCCCTCGGAAAGTTAGCCTCGTGGTTCCGGGAGGATATCCTCGGTTGGACGTTGGTGTCGACGCCGAGGACGTTCATAGAAACGAGTTCGCGGTCGGTTTTGGGGTCTTGTTGGTCCGGTAGTAGTCCATGCGCTCCCGGGACGATGCGGTAGATTGTGCCAGCCCGATCTCTTCCAACGGGGAGCCAAGGGACCACGCTTCGTTCCAGGGTATTCACAAGCTTCCCACGAGCAAGATTGTCATTGAAATTCATGGTTGCAAGCATTTCTATTAGCTCTTCTGGTGAGATGTTAGTCATTTCTCGCTCCTCCAGTCGCTTGTCCGCTCTCTCCGACGACCACTTGCAGAAGGCTATGCGATCAGCCCTGTCGGGCCACCTTTTGCGGAGGGCCTCTCCCAACCCCGGCCGTACAGCACGGTCTTGTGACAGCATCCCATCCCGAAAGGCCTGAAACTCTGCGTCGGTAGGCATGATGGCTAGTGGGAAGGAGAATGGAATGTAATGGCTATTCAGGTTGCGCGCGTTGTCGAGGCAGAGGAAGTGGTGGAGTGAACGTTTGAGAAGCACGCACCTTGAAGTGCGGCGGATTATTCCCAACAATTTTCCCACTTGACCGAATAGGAATCGCCCAAATTGTATGACTCCTATTTGTACCCACGGACTCGCGAACGGGAAAAATTCTCTTTACACTAGTTACTAGTCTACGTCTACATGTAATATATATACGAGGCACTCTGCTCGTTCCAGTAGCTAATCAATCAATTATATTACAACCCCCGTACACCGTTCAACAGAACGTGTGGGAAATTCAAATGTGAGCGGCCTCGCCGCTCAGCTTCAACTTGCAGCGATCTATTCTACTCCCAATTCCAATACCAAAGGAGAGCGCAAAGAAAAATACCAAACGCACAAGCGCCCAACTACGAAACCGCAACCCGAATGATGGCATTTTCTGGAGTCTTCACAGCTCTGACAAGCTCTATCGGATAGTCGAGGGCGTCCACAAAGTCAAACATGTGACCAAAACTAAGATCAGTGATCTTATCAGCAATTTTGGCAAAAGTGACCTGCTCGTCTGTGATGTCTCCCGGAAGATAACCCCAGTTATCATGCTCTATCCTTTGGCGCTTCATAAGGTATTCGTTTTCAGGATAAAAGTCAAAGATGACGTAGACTCCATTAGCAGCACCGTTCCTCCCAAATCTCATCACAGCATAGAAGTGTGTGGGAAACCAAGGCCCTTTGGCGGCATCTACATAGCTCCTTAGGTTATCGGGATTACCACCCCAGAATTCAAGATTTCCGATCTGGTGAAACACGAAGCCCGCATGGTCTGGGTCACCGGGCCTGTTAGATCTGGTACTCTCCTCCGAAAAGTTAGCCCCCGAAAAGCTAGCCCCGCGGCTCCGGGAGAGTATCTTCGGTTGGACGTTGGTGTTGACGCCGAGGACGTTCATAGAAACAAGCTCGCGGTCGGTCCTGGGGTCTTGTTGATCTGGTAGTAGTCCATATGCTCCCGGGACGATGCGGTAGATTGTGCCAGCCCGATCTCTTCCAACGGGGAGCCAAGGGACCACGCTTCGTTCCAGGGTATTCACGAGCTTCCCCCGAGCGAGATTGTCGTTGAAATTCATTGTCGCAAGCATTTCCGTCAGCTCTTCTGGCGAGATGTTGGTCATTTCTCGCTCCTCCAGCCGCTTGTCCGCTCTCGCCGACGACCAGTCGTAGAAGGCCATGCGATCAGCCTTATCGGGCCACCTTTTACGGAGTCTCTCTTCTAAGTCTGACCATGCGGCGAAGCCTTTTCCCTTCTCCGCGTTCCGGAAGGCCAAAAACTCTCCGTCAGTAGGCATGATGATGGCTGGTAGAAAGGGAATGTAATGGCTAGACGGTTTGCACGCGTTGTTGAGGCAGAGGATGTGGTGGGGCGGGAAATTCAAATGTCGCGCACTCAAGTTGGAGTGGAGAGTGGCGGCTGCTTATAGTTATAAAATTCTTCTTTCACATGTGAGTAGCCTCGCCGCTCAGCTTCTACTTGCAGCGATCTATTCTACTCTTGATTCTATTTGAAACGGATTGGATTGCTACTCTACTGTATATAGACCATGCGGGAATCAACTGGATTTAAATACATTAAGCATTGCTGCGCAGCAGCAATGCCAAGCGGTATTCTCGGTCGTGCCGAGGTTATCGCCACCATGACGATATCCCCAACGTCATAGTGTTGAGGTCGCCCTGCGACCTCAGCTGGCTCTGTTCCAATTCTCAGATGCTCATGGATCCACGCAGTAATGCGTGGACCACTCACAGCGAGTAGCAGCTACCCTGAGAAGAATGCTCCGAGGTCATGACTCGCAACAAATTCCGACGCAAAAGGGGGGCGTGGGGCGAGATATCAAATGCACAGGTCCCTAACTACGCTGTAACCCGAATGATGGCATTCTCTGGAGTCTTCATAGCCCTGACAAGCTCCACCGGATAGTCAAGGGCCCCCACAAAGTCAAACGTGCGACCAAACCTAAGATCGGTGATCTTATCAGCAATTTTGGCAAAAGTGACCTGCGCATCTGTGATGTCTCCCGGAAGGTAACCCCAGTTATCATGCTCGATTCTTTGACGCTTCATAAGGTATTCGTTTTCAGGATAAAAGTCAAAGATGACATAGACTCCATTAGCAGCACCGTTCCTCCCAAATCTCATCACAGCGTAGAAGTGCGTGGGAAACCAAGTCCCTTTGGCGGCATCCTCATAGCTCCTTAGGTTATCCGGATTACCACCCCAGAA
>JAJDFF020000261.1:24165-47307 GCA_021527025.2 Geoglossum cookeanum | reverse complement strand
GACCCCCCCCCCCCCCCCCCAAAGAAAAAAAAAAAAAAAAAAAAAAAAAAAAAAAAAAAAAAAAAAAAACCCCCCCCCCCCAACTACTCTCTACCCCACAAACACAAACACAAACACAAAAACACCCAACCCCCCCCCAAAAATCCCCCCCCGGGAACACTCCCCAGTGGCTCGCTCGCTACTCCCCCGCTCCCGGAGCCGGGAAGCCGGGCGCGGGAGCCGGGCGCGGGCGCGCGGGGAGCAGCGCGAAGTGCGACGGACCACGTTGAGGTGCAGTGCAGCGCAGTTGCAGTTTGCGGTGCGCGGTGCACGGTGCAGTGTATATATATATATGTGTGTGTAATGTATTATTATTATTATTATTAAAAAAAAATAAAAATAAATAAAAAATTTGTTTTATTTTATTTTATTTTGATTTTATTTTGGTTTGGAATCGGGGAGGAAGGAAGGGTGGTTGGAAATGAGTGTGAAAAAAAAAAAAAATAATAGTATTTTTTTTTTTTAATCTTGTCGTTGAAGACTTCTTTTTATTGGTGTATAGTTTTTTTTTAATATATAGGGGTTTACAAAAAACGCTCTATGGAGTTTATTTGGTGTTTAGAGTGGGAAAAGAGAATAAGAGGGAGGAAAAAAAAGAAAAAAAGGTAATAGGGAGGTGGGGGGAGGAATCGGGGAAAATAGTGGTTTTTTTTACATACTTGGCTCAGGTGCTATTTATTGCGAGGAAATGGCAATTGGGGAGGAATACAAAGTTCGGGTTCTAAGTAGGAAGAGGGACGGGGACGGTTGTTGAAACACTTGCGCCACCCCAATGGACTCCAGACCGAGAAAGGAGATGGAAAAGGGAAAAAAAAAAAAGAAAAAAGATTAGCCAACAGGATATGCTTATTTATACTTCCTGTGACCACCTCTTCTCACGTAACGGCATCTCCCTGCCTTCTGCCTTGCGAGTGCCTTCAACCTCAGCCCGCCATGCCCAATACTCGTTCAGACGGACTTCGGCATATGAAGCGTAGTCAAAGTCAATCTGCGAGATGGTGGCTTGAACGAGTGCCCAGATGCCCCTATGGTAACGAGTAAGCATGAGCGACCATCTCTATGGTGGGGTGGGAAGTCCAACCAATAGAAGCCAGGGACGCCCCTGAAGAGGTCCACCTCGTCAAAGAGACACTGGATTTCTGTTTCTTCGTCCTTTGCTGTGGGGTGAAGACGGTTGTGGTGCTTGTAGCTCCGGAAATACTCACGCAAGAACTCCCTCCGTACTGACCTTGTAGGTAAGAGATTATAGTCGCAGTCGAAACCGCCCCATTCAGCAAAATGATTGCAAATATCGAATGCTGCGGGGGAAGGTGTGGCATACCTGTTTAAGTGGTTAGTTGAACTGTGATATCGGTGGGCATGTTGGGCCTTATACTCATAGTCGATAAAGCTAACAGATTCCACATTGTCAGTGGGAGGCTTTCCATCAATATGAGGCCGAACAATGACGTTGCCGCTCAGGAGGTCGGTATGCCCAAAGACCAACTATATCGAGTCAAATTCTGTTGATTTTAAGCCCAACGGAAGCGCTGCTGCTTACCCCTTCGGACCCAAGACCATTTGTGCTTCCTAGCTCCTTGACTAACCGCTCTAATTCGCCTTGAAGAGCGGCTTTTCTCGATTTTTCTGCGCTCGTGGAGACTGGAAGAGCAAAGATCCATTTTTGAATGACCGTCCAAATGTTTGGCCTTACAGAACAGGGAGAGATATCGACGATAGCTTGCCGAAGAGCTAGGTCAGCCTCGGACGGGCCCTGCGCTGCAAGTTGCATCATGAGGCCTTGCCGGGTATTCCCATTGACAACTCCTTCATCGATACTGGTAACAGGTAAGACGCCATGCCACTCGCCCAGACGGCGTGCAACACCACGCCAAACGCTTTCCCTGCTAAGGTCGGGGGGAGAGCACACACGGCCTCGGATAAACCGGTATAGGAGGCCGTTGTCGAAGCGGGCGAGAAGTGGAGGGGCGAGGTTATAGTGCGATAGCGTACAGTGCGATTTGGATTCTCCTGCGGGCACCACGAAAAGGTGTTAGCTCGAGAGGAGGGCATCTGGACCCGCCCAAACCACGTAGAGGCTTACTTTCGCGGTCAATCAGGATATCCGTGCCCTTTCCATACGCTCTCAACAGGACAGCCTCTTCGTCGATCTGTTGGTCTGAGACGCCCGGTCTCTTGTTGACGGCTTTGAGGAGCTAATGACACTCATTTAGACTACGCCAGCTGGCCGGAGCTGAGTGATGGAGAGCGCACCGTGTTTGTAATACCGTCTGTGAATCTAACGAATTCCACCTTGCCACCGGGTTGGCCCCATTCAGGAAACAGAGTCAGGATCAATCGAAGCGCCGACGTGTTCGATTCTGCAGGACTGTATGAGAGTGGGATATATCGGACGGCCTCATAAGCCTCCCCTAACCCTGGTGCAGACATATTTCATGCGCAGTGTCTCGCAGTAAAGTTTGATATCGTGGAATTTAAGAGGTCGCGTGTGTGGGTTCTGCAACGCGCGGGACTGGGAAAGAGGGATTGGGTCTTACAAAGCACTTGGGTTGGAGAGGCAGAAGCCAGTCACCGTCTCACGATTGAGTCACCTGCGTCCGGACATGAGTGGCAGGATTTCGATTGAGAATTTCGAGGATCTGGGGTGGCGGATTGTCGAAAAGCACAGGTACAACCTCAAGCGACACCATCATCATACCGACGTAGTACAGTGCAGTACAGTGCAGTACTGTACGTGCGGTATGGGCTGGGGGAGTCAGGTGATGTGACACCAACGCTGAGTGATGATGCTCGCCCATGCTCACTCTTCTACGCCACCAGGACCTTCGCCCCAGCACTCGCCCAGCACTCGCCCAGCACCCGCCCCCTGGAATCGTGTCTTGAAACCATGGAGCCTGGGATTATTTTGGGGGAAAGGAGCCTGTGCCGCACTCCTACCGGTGCTTCGTTGTCTATCCATCGGCCCTTTTTGTCTGTTGCTACTCCAGCTTGATCGTATCGCGCCCGACATAGCGAGGTGGCCGGGGAGAAACTCGCGCGTCAAGAGCGCCAGGCGCGCACTGCGGCTGGTAGCTACAAGGGGAGAGCTCACCGAGAGAGAGATTCTGTTAAAGGCCAGATAAGTTGTGGAACCGTACGGAACCTAACATCTATGAACGCGTCTGGCATTCGGCCTGTTCACACCTTCGATGCAACGCCTAACTAGACGCCGCTGCGTCGTTCTGTTGCTATCTGGGTGATGTCCATGGCTTTCGGCAGCGGGCTTGTGGCCAGTGGCAAGAGGCATCACCACAAAATGAGCGAGGTGAAGCCGGAGCTTGACCCTGGCAGTGAGCCTGGGGATAGAAGCGGAAAAGCAAAAGGAAGAAGGACGACGAGGACTGGCGGAGCCAGAAGAGGCAGAAAGCCGATCCCTTTATTGAGTGGCTCCCCAAGTCTCCAACAACGAGAACGGAACCATATCCAACTCTAACATCTAGAAGACCAATCATATCATCATCGGTAACTGAGGGTGTGTCCGACCAACAAGAGCTTAAGGCGGTATTCTTGAGGGACGGTATACTGCTCGGAGGAAGCGTAGTAGATAGTACTACTTTTCTATATTTTCGATTCCTACCTCCCCCCCACCTTTATCCCTTGATTTCTATAAAAGCTACTTTGTAGAACAACCCCAGTAATGTATATATATATCCCCTTCCAAGATCCCGATCCCGTTTACTTTAGAATATCCAACCGCAAAACCCCCTCAATTAGCCGGCCGCAAATACCCACCGGTCTCTATCCTCACCACACCGCCTGCAACCTCCAAGGTTCTCACCTCCCTATTCCACACGGTGGCAGGTAGCTTCCGATTTCGCCCCCCGAGTGACGCGAAGGCTCCGTTCGATCCCCTTGTATGGCCATTGGCGTCGTCGAGAAGCCAATATAGGTAGCGGGAACACCCTCCTTAGCTTCACTCCCCACCTCGTCCTTCAGCACTCAGCAGCCTCCGGAATTCGACTCCAGGCCTAGACCTATTATTCTTCATAATAATCCTCGCTGCGGCCCAAACTTCCACGGGCTGCAAGGGATTGCTAACTGAGCGACGATCTGCCGAAACGTGGCCCGAAACCCTCTTTCAAGGACGTGGTGATCGAATAGGTCCTCGATTCCGATCGCAAGGTTACGCAACATCAGGGCGCGAGGGGAACTAGAGACGCGTGTTGTGTCATTGTCGGCGGTGAGGTCTCTTCACAAAGGATTTATCCTGCAGAGCGTGTCTGAATGGAGCCGTAATCGCCCTGGGAGAATCCGTCGAGCGTACGGCCTTTGCTGTCGTTGTTGGCTTCTTGTACTTAGACGCACATCTTCCAATCAAAGTCGGCGGTCGCCGGGGCCGTGACACGTGCATTATGAACGGAGTAACTTGGCTTGCATAATAGATAACTAGAACGAGCTATGGGGATGGTTGGCAGTTCTATTCCAGTGCCTCCCTTGATAGCTGGTATACTTTCGGAACTGGGAGACCAGATCAGAGTGACGAGAAGACGATGCGCCGTGAAGGCATTCCACGAAGTGGGTTCCGCCATAGCACCCCCGGTCAAGCACTTCATCTCCCGCAGCGTGCCTTGGTACTGCAATGTATGCATTGATAGCCCGACAGCTTGGAGTGCTAATATTCAAGATATATCCGGGAGTGATGGAGCACGTATTTCCGTTTCCGGGGAGCAACGATATTATGCCGCAGTCAATTACGAGTTCAGGGAGAGAATCCGGAAAACATGTCCACCTTGGCCGATGGACTCCTACCTCTGAGGTTTGAGTCTCTGCTGGCGAAGGGCTAAGTTGCATATTCCGGGGTAGTGCCTAGCGGATATCTGAGCTCGAAGTCGGAATAGTTGAACGCAACGACACTAGACAAAATTCTTGAATTGACACTGTTAAACACTCGAGGGACAACAAAAATCTGGCCATCAATGTCCCGCAAGTCGATATCCACTTCTAGAAGGAGAACACTGAATTTGCCTCGTCCATCCAATTGATCGAAGACGAGAAGCTCGGCGTTGCTATCAGTTATATTGACGTTGTCTTCTACAAGAAGACCGGTCGAGAACACTATCGCATGGCTGGACTGTCATCTCTCGAGGCTGGTCCGGCCGACGCGACGACCTGCTGGGCATCAACATTTCCTGATTCGATGTCTCTGGAACGTGGTGGCGTCCTCTCGGTGACTCGGCGATCTTGCCATCTAATTTTCCCCGCCTTCACTGGCTGCGCCATCTCCGTCCCCATTGTCCGAACACTGATTATAGAGGGAATGGTGCAGAAAATAGCCGGCGAATCCGCTCTTCATCTGCCTGCCTTCCAGTCTAGCCGTGCTCAGACATTTCCTTGCGCGCCCCGCCGTACTTGCTTGCCCTTTCTTTCTTAGGATGCTGTTGAAACCGTGTCGTCAGGCACAATACTACCGCCGCAAGGCGGCAGCTCCAGGCTCTACTCCGTACGCCATAGTAAATCTTCGAATGCGCTATTGGTTGGGTATGATAGCCATGATGGCGTCTAGTTCGCCTCGTTCTTGGCCTTTTATTCCTATCAACCCCACCTTCAAGAAAGGCGACATGAGCATCAGTACCACAGATAGTATAGAGTTCATCAACTGCAGAACTCGAGCCTGAACGTTCTACTATCGTGTAGCCCTTTGGCGCCTCGAACTCATAGGCGGTCTGCAGCCTGGTTGTCGAGCGCCACGCTTCTCGGCCTGTTCACTGGCGTCGAACTGCCCAAGGATTTTCCTTTGTCTCCTGTATAGCTCGCGAATGCGGGCTTCTCTCAACAACATCCAGAGCCTCATATAAGCCGATCCCCGACCCACAACACCAAGCTTCGGGGCTGGCAGAAAAGCGATTGATTCGCTCCCGAATCTGAACACGCAAAATGTCACGGAATAATTTGCCTTTTACGAGAACTACCGTCACAATCGGAGGAGCCAGGTCCGTCTGGGCCATCCCAGAAATTCCCCTCACGACCATTTGGACGCCCCCTGTCGACTGTCCGTCGATTGTACAGAGTCTGCCCGACTCCCCAGAACCCACATGTTCGCCTCCCGATTTCCTTGACGCGGGTGCGAATCCCCACGACTATGGTTACTATTCGCCCGGCATTTGCCCATCTGCGTATACAGTCGGCTGCGTTGCGATTGGCGACATTTTCATTCCTCCTCCACCATCGCACACAGTGGGATTTTGCGTCCCAGAGTAAGAACACAATCTTGACTCTCGATAGCTGTGGGTTGGAGTGGTGATGCGAGCTCATTAGTGGTACGATTGCTGACGTATAATTCAAGAAGCTGGACCTGCTCCTCACACATTGAATGTCTCTTCCGGTATTGACTGTTGCCCCGAATTGAACCGATCTGTAGAGATCACTTGAATATACTAACAGTAGTCAAGTCTTTCGCCGTGTCCATTGTCGTATACCACGTTCCACGCTTTTTCGGTCAGCACTGACAATGTCGAAATGGTCGAAGACTATACGCTAGCTCCCGCCATTCAGATCCGCTGGCATTCGTCTGATCTCTCGGTCTTAGAAAGGGATCCCCTTGCTTCAGGCACTTCGCCAGAGACGATATCATTCGAAGGGTCTTCGACGTCGACTCTTGCGTATAGCCGCACGGTCGTGAAAACAGGGACGTCGAACGCTATGCCAACTAAGACCAAGAGCGTGATTGCTGAAAAGAACGGGTCTTCAGGTCGAGGGAATACGCTGAGGATGATCGGCGTGCTAGTCATGTTGTTTTTTGCTATCA
Organism: Geoglossum cookeanum; assembly: GCA_021527025.2. NCBI lineage: Eukaryota > Fungi > Ascomycota > Geoglossomycetes > Geoglossales > Geoglossaceae > Geoglossum > Geoglossum cookeanum. Next base: position 40,484 of record JAJDFF020000261.1, on the reverse strand, counting down.
ATCTCAACACACAATGGTGAGGTTTGTCAACGGTCCAAACTTGCGAGCTGGCAATGGAAGCTGTGTATTTTCTCCTGAATGCGTTTAGAAACAGGAGTCACAGTCGAGCTTCGCATTTCGGCTGAAGTAGAATCAATGCAGTGTTGATTGATCCGGACGCGCGGAAGAGACTGGATTTGCTCGACATTGGAGAGATCAGCTCGTTTATCAACGGGAGTTAGTGGAGCGGTTATCCGAGTTGTGGCGCTTGCCAAGAAAGTCTCATGTGATATAATCACCTAACTTGTATAACTTACATGTACGGGAGATTTCGCTCAGCGGCTCGAAACCAAAGTTGGTATATGCCCACCACCCACACAGGCCCAGCATAGATAGTAAGTACACAACGCTATACCAGAGTTGCCAGCCATCCCCTTTCTAATGGACAAACCAATCGACGGTTCCCTGCGTCGTCGCACTCTGCAAAGGGCCATCCAACGAAAGACGAAAAAAATGCATTACGCTTTCGAGGTGCGAGTCTACGTTCGTTCGCGGTCATCTGGAATATTGATTTCCAGCACATGCTCCCCTCTAGCTCAGCCCGCCTGGGAAATTAACACCGTCCCAGCATTGCACTCGATCCCTAAACGCAAAAGCACACTGATTCAATTAACTGGCTACTGGATTTGGCGGGCAGTGGGGTTTGCAAAAAGAACGGGAAAAAAAGCCCCCCAACACCAACAACAACTCATTTCTATCTGAAGCTTCTACTAAACCCACCGCGCATCACCCCCAACTTTCGCCACTGCCATTTCGCAAAGCTTTGAAAGAAGGGCACTAGGGTATTCGTGCACCGGGAACAGCACGATAAGATGAGCTCACCAATCGTTGCGCTTGAACTAGAATATAGGCATAAGAAATAACCACCATGGTAGAGCTAGGAGTCAAAAGAGAAAGAGAGTTAGAGAAAGCAAGATGCTGTGGCTTCCATGACCGAGACTATGGCTATAGAGGAGTACCCAATCACATTGTAGCCGTTTGCTCTTTCACTGGTTTCAGCAAAGATGACGGAGACAGGCGTCAATCAGTTGAAGTCAGCACGAGAGGAGGTAGAGAGGTTCAGGTTCTTCCTATGTCTTCCTACATAATTGGCGGGGATTGATAGGGAGGCGCCGTTCATGAGCGTGCTAATCACGACGGCCCTTAAGAGTAGTGCTCAACCACTCCAAGCCTTCATAGAGGCCATCACCGGAGGTGGCACAAGTGGACTGAATAAACTGTGGACTTCCGTTAGCCTGAGGACACATACCTCCAGAGAGTGGGGAGCTTACCCATATGCGATGTTTCACGGCCGCGAGATCTAGCATGTCAGTAATCTCCGTCGTATTCATGGCATTCTGTCACACGTTAGTTGACACCAATTCCGCTGGATGGATAGAAAGTAGAATGCATGTCACGTACTGGTAGATCTTGCTTGTTCGCCAACACCAAAAGTACCGCCTGCTTCAATTCATCCTCGTTCAACATCCGTTTCAATTCGTCGCGAGCCTCGGCCAAACGCTCACGATCGTTGCTATCAACAACGAAGATGATGCCCTGAGTGTTCTGGAAATAATGCCTCCATAGAGGACGGATTTTATCCTGACCACCGACATCCCACACTGTAAATTGAATGTTCTTGTACTCAACAGTCTCAACATTGAACCCTAGATGGCCCAAAATTATCAGCCAACAACCAGGGTATACTAGGCATGCCAATGCGGCTTCCTGTGATGGGAAAGTTTCTTACCGATTGTTGGTATTGTGGTAACGATCTCGCCAAGCTTGAGCTTGTATAGAATCGTGGTCTTTCCAGCAGCGTCCAGGCCGACCATCAAGATTCTCATCTCTTTTTTCCCCCATATCGCATCAAATAACTTCGACATCGATAAACCCATGATTGCAGCGTCTAGAGGCGGACTTTGTTCCGGAAGTGCGGATGAATCCGAAGGGCCGAAGCAGTGTACGAGGTCTGATAGGGTCTAGAGGGAGGATCAATGAATAGAACCAGAGCATGTATAGTAGTAATATAACGTTAACCTGAGGAAGAAAGCCCCCTGCACACTGCCCAGATGAAGCCAAGTTGAAGAAGGGGGGACAATGAAGGCGGAAGGTCAGAAAGCGTCCCTTCAGAGGCCGCTCCCCGACCTTCCATCTTTAAAGAGCCAAAACCGCTCCAAGCCTAAAGAACACGACACGCAGGAGAGTCAGGAATGCTTACAGAAGCTGCTAGGCTGAGATGGGGTTGAATGTGTCCCTTTTAGCGAAGATGGTTGTAGAATTAGACAGGATTCGTCCTTCTTAAGCAGATTTTTAGGAATGATGACTAATGGAACGAGTTAACTCGATCGGATTGAGATAAGTTGTACTCTGTGAATTAAAACCACGTTCCCAAAGGACATTAAAAAAAATATCTGGGATTTCGCATCATTTATGTTCTGATCGTTCCGTGAGAGGACACGTGTCGGGACGCATAACTTAGTGGTAGCACGAAGTCCAGGAGCTAGCTGGTGATCAAGGCAGCGGTGTTTGGATACCTAATCCCAACGGCGCCCGTATGTGTACGATGCTTCACACTCTGTACATCGCTATACTCCACCAGCAACCCAGAGATAGGCTCCAGAAGAATATGCCCCGCCCCCCGATGAAGAACATTGATGCGCCACGCCGCTCCCCCGCGCCGTCCAACAGTCGCAAACACAAATGGTACTCACAGAGCTCCAAACCCCGTATCACCAACCCAACCGACGAGAGAGCAAGCTGGGCTGTATTGTGTGTGCATCTTGTATCTCGTACACCAAATTACTCTGTATTTGCCTTAGCCCACCACTAGTTTCCGAAGTGATGTTTGCGCATCTGCGATCACATTGTGTACTTGTACTCCGTACTCTGTGCATGTATGTACATGTACATGTACATACATACATACTATTGTACCACGCCCGCCCAATGCAGGGCTCCACAGCGTCACACGTACCGCGACCGACTCCTCATCACCGTGAAGCTGAATGGAACTGACTCTCCAGGTCCATCATGACAGATGTCCAGAGCCAAGCCGTCACGAGCCTCCCCCGGAGTTTGGCGCTAAAGCGGATTAATTAATCATGCCAGGCGCGCGTGAGGGATGCCACCAGGCTACATTGGGCCTAGTGCACATCAAATCTCCCGCGTTTCAGAGGTCACGAAGTCCCGTAAGTCACCGTCACCTCGCTGCCTCGTCACCTCCCGGTGAATCGCGTGCCTCGTGCACCCCTTGGGCGTTTGTCCGTTCGTCTGTCATGGGGGTTTCTCAGCAATAGATAAAGCACACCTCTAGATCTCCACAATCTGCCGCACCACGGAGTAACTAGTACTCTGTCCATTCTGAGATCGTAAGCGCAGGCTTTTCGGAATACGGAGTGGCCCGCTAAAAATGGCCGGCCATAAGCCTAATTATTACCACGAGCTCAAAAACGACGTTCTCGAGTCGAAATTCGTCAATCTCGACGACAACGACAATTACGCGGAATATAACGAATTCCTCCTAGCACCGGAGACGAGCAACTTTGTCGTGGATTTTGGGACTGAAGGTGCTTGGGTCGCGAGAGACATTAATGAGGGTGAGGTGAAGGAGCTATTAGGACTCGATGTTGGTGAATTGCGGGCTATGCCGTAGCCGTCCTGGTGCTGACTTGAATTCCCAGAGACCGAGTACTCTATCCACTAGATGGATGTGAGTTTACCCCCCAAACCAAAGCCTCGAGGTATTATGGGTTTATGAAGCTGAGAGTTGTCCTGTAGTAATATCTTTGCGCCTAACCGCCAGGTGAAAATAGTCAGAGTCTGTTACCAGCATTTTTTGATCCGACTCATTCAGCTAATGTGAGCACACAGACCTTGGCCAAGCACTATGAATTCTCACCACGTCTTTGTGGACTCATGTGCTCAGAACCCCTTAAACCAGAGCCCGCTGCTAGCACTGAGCCTCCATCTGCCACCGAGCGCCTCATAGAATACACACGACAAAAGCGGCAACAGTTTCGAGACTCTTGCCAGCCTCCTGCTCCTACGCTTCCAAACTCTGAAACCCATCTCGAACTCGGCTGGGTCCCTCGGGCGAAGGACTCGATAGGTCTTGATGTGAACCATTACCATATAGCCGACGAGGTCTGGCACTGGTCTTCCACGGACTATGGCAAAAAGTGTATGTTGAACAGCAATTGCACTAATCCAGTTGACATGTGATCGCTGACAAGTGCTAGTTCTCTGCCTAGGGTATAACTGGCTCTACAATGTTGAAGCGTGCAAGGACGACGGTGGGGACTCGGGGGAGGAGCTCAGGGACGTCCCAAGCGGGAGGCGATTATGGACCTGGCTAATTCTCTGCGCTGATGGTACTATGACTCTTCATTTAAGTAAACCCCCCTTCGGCGCTTACTAAATATTTATTCTAGGCACCGTGATATCCCTTCATGAAGACCCCTTTCCGTGTCAAACAACGTGGCTGCAAGATGACAGTAGGAAGGAGCTATCTGCGATCCGCCGCAACATGAGGAACGTCTTCCGAAACTTATCAAAGTCCGATAAAGCTGGTGTTACGGAAAACGCAATTTCGACCCTACACATTCGTCAAGATCTGGGCCCGGCGACAGACGTTGACTCGAGTTCCCCAGGAGACGACGCTCCCAGCCTACTTTTCTTTTACCTTTTCGATGATTGGTATACAACTTATAGTCTAGTTGTTCGTCGACAGGACAAGTACGGAGAAAGGTTGCGAGGCCTGGCATGTCTTCCTATTGGCCCATTAAACAAAAGCTATGCTAAGAGAAACAGCGTCAACAACTACGCGAAAAACCGGGGCTCGAACAATTACAGGAGATTCACCAAATTGGCCGTCAACTTGCGGTACTGAAGCGCTTATATTCAAGCTACAAGATGATTATCGATCGTATTCTGGAGAAGCAAAAACCGAAAAATAAATTGCACCGTTCACTGCAGGGTACATTAGACCAACGCGTTGCTCCGCCCCGCCCCGGGGTTCGGTCCTATAGCGACAGCAACTTGGATGGTGTTCTAGGAGCTACTCTAAGCTCCTCGGCTATTTTCAAATTCCAGAGACTCGGAGACAGGATCGATCTGTACGTGTTGAGCGAGATTCAACAATGTCTCGACGAAAAAGAATCTTTGGTGTTTATGGTAAGCTAGTTCGACGCCAAGCCGTGTGGTGGAGCATGGTTTTTTAACCTTTGGCACAGACTTTCAATCTAATCGCCATCAAAGAATCTCAAGCCGTAGAGCGCCTCACTCGCACAACGATCCTTCTTGCAAAGTTGACTATACTCTTCTTGCCCGTGAGTCTAATGACGGGTTACTTTTCGACGCAGATATCAGACCTACAGGGAGTCTACACACACAAGACGTATTGGGGTTGCTTTGGCGTTATTATGTGCCTATCGGTCATGGTTCTATTTGCGTTTGGGTGGATCAGTGGTGTAGTAGAGGGAAAGGCTACCTATCAATCACTGACCAAGAATCTCTGGAATAGATGGATGAAATTGGCGGGGAAAGGGAGGGAGCCAAAGCGATTATGAGGTACTAATCTCGGCTTCTGCAGTATCCTAGAGTTTATTTAAAATTTTCAATATGCATTTACTAGGGCAAACATATTGGGGCATGCATATTGTGGGGGGGGGGGGGGGTTGGTTGGTTGGTTATCCTAGCATAGTCCCTAGTTATCCAACCCAATCTCTATAATTAGTCGCAGAGTTCTCTCTCTGCCTCTGCCCGTTTGTTTTTTTTTTTTTTTCTCTTTTTTGTGTGGACAAAAACAACACGAGCTCATATAAATATACAGAGTATTATTATTATTATGATGAAAAATAATAATAATAACACGCTGCTGCTGCTGCTGCTGCTGCTTCAGCACAAAGGAGAATAAAAATACTTTTTTTCGCGAAGGTTGAGGAAGGGGGGGGGGGGGGAGGGGAGTCTAGAGATGTTGTGTCGCGTGGTTAAGGGTTTGAAAGAAGGTTTTTTGTGTGTGTTGGTTGGATGCATATTGTACGCAACCGGGAAGAAGTCTACCATGTACAAGTAAGTAAGTACATGTACACGTTTATCTTGGGGGGGGTTAGGTGTCTCTCTCTCTCTCTCTCTCTCTCTACCCACCAACACACACAAAGCGAGTGAGAGTATACTTACTCTACCCTCATGTACATAAATGTACATGTACATGTACCTGGCTACTACTACTACTTACCTTAGTAAAGCCCGCTTGGGGAAGGAATCACCGCGCTGTTTTCTCATTGTTCTTTCGCGCGCCAGGCTGGGTTTTGGAGTGGGTAGGTTTGGTAGGTAAGTAGGTAAGTAAGTAGGTAAGTAGGTAGGTAAGTAAGTAGGTAAAAGTAAGCAACCGACCAAACAGGCAATGCAGGCAAACAAGCAAGCAGGCACGTAAGGAAAAGATGTGTGGTGGATATGTGGTGAATATACGTATGTAATGTATTGTATTGTATTGTATTGTGTTGTGTTGTATCGTACCGTACCGTACTGTATCTCGCAGCCAGATCCACGTAGAAACAGACATGCATGTACATGTACATACATGCACCAACAAGGGAGACGAAAAAAAAAATAATAAAAAATAAAAGGGCCACGCAAACAAAACGCTGCCCCATGCCACATGCCCCGTGCCATTGCCCCATGTTCCCCCAATGCACACCGTATCCGGTCTGCGGGGGGGGGGGATTGTGGTTCTCTTTTTTTTTCTTTTTTTTTTTTTTTTGGTGGGTTGGGTTGGGTTGGGATGGCGTGGGTAATGTATGGGGATATTTCAGTTTTATATATATATTTTTTTTTTAAAATTTTTTTTTAAATGTTTTTTTGGTCTGATGTAGGTGTGGATGTAGGTGTGGGATGTAGATGTAGATGTAGATGGGGTTGGGGGGGGGGCTGGGGGGCTGGGTAACCTCGCTAACGCACACATAGTATATATAATATAAGGATATATATAGTGCGGTACAGTACACAGAACAGAGTTATCCGCCCGCTCTGGTGTCTGATACATACATACATACATACATACATAGCCGTCCTCTATACTAAGATTACCCCCCGCCCCGATGGATTCTAGACGACTCCGTATTTGTAACGAAGGGAAGGCTTTGTGTCATGTCGTACAGAGAGGGGGGAAGCCACTACTAAACGGCCGGCGGGTTTTCCCACTCCAAGCCACGCACACGTACACGCACACGCACACACACGCACGCACGCGCGCACTGGCTGCGGACATGCCTATGTATATCCATCGCGTCGAACTTGTGTTCCCATCGCATCGCATCGCATCGCATCGCATCGCCCATCCCATCCCATCCCGATCTCACCAGCGAGAACATAAATCCGGGCCCTTTTTTTTTTTATCGGGTTCTCTGGACGAACGACTGGGGGGGGAAGGGGTGAAACACGGCGATGCGCGGGGCCACACAGTTCAGTTCTCTCTATTATTATTTTTCGATTCGTCTGTTTTTTTTTTGCTAGAAAAGCTTGACTCTTTCTTTTTTGTTTGTGGGGGGGGCCCTTGTGTTTCGTTGGTGCCGGCCTCTCACTTAGCCGCCTTGGATAAAAAAAATGCCCTGTACATGCCCGACGGCGGCGGGTGCTGGCTTGCTTGCTTGCTAGGACGCCTGCGTTTTTTTTCTTTCTTGCAGGTTTGCTTTGCTGCAGTGATGGCTCGGCAGCGGGCTAATTATATTTGCGGATCCTGTTGGGCTTACCTTTAGTGACTGGCGGATCTGACTGTGTGTGTGTGTGTGTGGGTTTGACGATGGGGCTGCTGCTTGCTGGCTGTGTATATATATATTATATCAGCCACCTGCCCTCGAACCCTTCTCTCCCTTCCTCCCACTTGCTCAACTAGCACACTCCACTCGTTCACGCACCCCCTCTATATAAAAAGAACCCAAGCTTCTTCTACCTTCATTGGGCTATCTCTCTTGGTATGTCTCTTTCCTTGTCTGCCTTCTCTGCACGTGCATGTAAACACAGACCTCAAGCTAAAGTAAACAATTCACAGCAGCGCCTTTCCTCACTACCCACGTCCATAACAAGATACTGCACATCTAGTCACATCTAGTCACGATGCGTTCTTCCGTCGTTCTCTCCGTCCTCTCTGTTCTTGCTGTCGCCAATGCGCAGTCCGCCACCGACGCTCTTGTAGTCAAGGACAACCCCATCGGCGCCACCTACCTTGCATCTCTTCCTGATAATGGGTTGATTCGCGGCTCCATTTCTGCAGTTGCATCGAGCAATGGGACTGGTGTCTCTTTCGCCGTGAGCTTCAAGGGTCTCCCATCATCAGGCGGTCCATACAGTACAGTCTATCCCTCCGCTTGTGGACCAGCGACATAAACTGACAGTCGAAATCTAGGCTACCATATCCATGACCAGCCCGTACCAGCCAATGGTAGCTGCCTTCCCACTCTCGCCCACCTGGACCCCTTCAAGCGTGGCGAGGACCCGCCTTGCGACAGCAGCCAGCCCCATACTTGCCAAGTTGGCGATCTTAGTGGCAAGTATGGAAAGATAACCTCCGACCCATATGAACATAGGTAATTCACCTTAAGCTCAAAGCTAAAAAAAGAAAAGAAAATACTACAACCGCACGGAGTGTCTAACATCTTTCAATAGCTATACCGACCTCTTTGCTTCGACCAAGTCTGGTATTGGCGCGTTCTTTGGCAACCGCTCTATTGTCGTCCACTTCTCCAACAAGACCCGCATCGCTTGCGCCAACTTCAATCTCAAGTCGGGCAATGTGAATAACACCACTACCACTTCTACTGCTTCTACTGCTACCTCGGCACCCACTGGAAACACCACCCCCACCAACAAGCCCAGTGGACCTTCTACCACCCCGACACCCGACGCTGCTACTGCAGGTGCCATGGTACCTCTATCACTGCTATTCAGCGGTCTCCTAGCAGCCCTAATGCTATAAGGAAGCATCGCCACCAATACACTAATTATGAGAGAGAGGGGGGGTGAACTATAGGTTAATAATGGAGGGGATGGTGACATCCTTTTTTCACTTTCCTAATCCATTCTTAATCCATTTGTAGACCTTTCAATACTTTTTTTTTTTTTCCTTCTCCCGGGGCGCGTTTGTATATAGAAAGAAAAGAACTGCATAATATTTTCTCTTTTTGGGTTTGGTCAGGCAGTATTTTAAACACACGGGTAATGGGAGTTTTGTATTTTTTTTTTTTAAATTTTTTTCTTCTCACGAACGGACATGTTGCATCTTTATATAGACAGCATAACGACAAGAGATATTCACACAAAAACACCGAGATTGTGCAATGTAAAAAAGGTTATATCTGGGTTAGCATATGTTGGGCTGCAATATCGCGAGTTGTGCTTGGCTTTGCACTCACCCGGTCGCACCAGCACAGGGCGGCATTGCTCACCCACTCGAACAGGTCGGCAAAATGCGCGTTACCTTACCTAATCACTTGCTAATAAAATCTGACTGAACATTTTCTTCAGTCTCTTCCGTTATGGTACGACCAACCATGGATCCCTTTCATCATAGAGATATGGTTGGCGATAGCCGATATGAATATTCTCTTCCACGCCTCCACTCTGAAACTAGTTTCCGGACAAGCTCTCCCCCTACCCCACAGCCCTCATACAGCTCTCCTAGTCTTTTGCGCTCTCCTCTATCTCTTGGCCCTATACGCAGCATTACTCCTCCCGAGGACACGGCTTCTTTGGGTGGAGAGCAACATGCAGCAGTGAAGAAATTCAAATCGCCATACGACCAAGTTTGCGAATACGTTGATTGTTTCAAGGACTGGCGTTCTGGAGTCAATACCAAACGCGGTTCTCTAGAAGTTTATGGAAACAACCTTTCTATCGAGATGTCTTTAAAGGAGTGGAGTAAATTACGACATGACCTCAACACCCTCGAGATGGATGAAAAGTCTAAAGCCCCCTGCACATAGCTCCAGAGGTAATTGCTAATATGGTCTATTTAGGTTTCCAAGATATTCATACAATTCGTTCACTTCAACTCTCATTATCCAATTCATGCCCACACCTGTACATGAATCGATCACGTCTATCTTCTCAGAAGGATTCGCTGTTGCAAAGTCAACCCTTCCTGCTCCCCTCCGGAATAGAATTGTTATCGTGGCAAACCAGGATTTTAACGGTTTTACGGAACAGTATGGTGGTTCGAGTAAGGCGCCTGATCTTGCAGTAAAGTTCAAGAGTACCGATGGAAAGGTTAAACCGAAATTTGTCCTTGAGGTTGGCTTTTCCGAAACATATGATAGCCTGCTTCAGAATGCCAGAATGTGGCTCGAGGGTGGGGATAATGTCTCTGTATTGGTGCTCGTGAATTACGAAGAGACACCGAGATACCGATGCCCAGTTCGCCACTTTAACGTTGAGGATTTTGAGCGGTTGGGTTTTCCTGAAGCTAGAGAGGTTCAGTGTTCTGATTTTAACCTTGATGGCGAATATGGTCCTGCCACATACAAAGGATTCAGATGGGTGGGGCAAATCTCAACTGCTTTTATGGAAATATGGAGAAAGAACCCTACGACCGGACTGGCAACTCAGGATGGAGACCGTATTGCAAGTATAGTCATTGAGAAAATATGATGTTTTATGCTAACTTCTATATTTGCAGGACCTTCATTCAGCCGCAAACCCACCTCGAATCGAATTTCAACTCAGCGACATCCTTGATGATATTGAACCTGAGAACGAACGTACTATTCCCTTCCTATGGGATGACTACTCTATTCAAGTCAAAACAGCAATCGAAGAATTGGCATTGTATAGATGCCGGGAGGTGCTAACGGAATGCTCGAGGGATCGGGACTATGTTCCAACTGATTCCTCTGAGCTCTCCGAGTAGTCAAGAGTGATCGCTAAAATCCAGTGCTATAGAGCAGCCTTTCTGATCTGCTTCTTGCTTTTCTATGAGACTGGCTTGACAAATTATGATGTAAAAGTAAACTAATGCTTTAAAGCTAATTTGATCTACCCAATGGCGTTTACTATTCCGGTAGCTTGTTAATCAGCCATTGTACTCAGTCGTATGGAGCTGGAGGAAGAGTACGAGTAACCCGATGCAAATGCTGGGTAAGAAAGGAAAACGCCGAGACTCCAGTGGAAAATGGAAGGTTAGAGCTCCATGCTGTCTTCCCCTAAACGTTGGCGTAATGCGAGCTCTAGTTCTCCGTCTGACAGCCTTCCTCTTCCCTGCTGTTGTTGTCCCTCTCCATTGAGCTGTGCTGCTGTCTCCCTCTCTGCCTCTTCCCCACTGCCCTCCCCGGCTTCTGGTGTGTTCGCCTCCTCCACCCCCCACTCCTCCTCCCATCTGAGTCCCCTCCTCTCTACCTCTGCCTTTACCAACTCCAACCGCTCCTCCATCCTCCCAATCACCTCCCTATTTTCCTCGATCGCGTCTATGCACTCCTGGTCCCCGGCTTCAGCAAAGGGTTTGAGTTCGTTGTTCGAGGAGATTAGGTGCGAGATGCTATTGCGGAGTTCGGCGACTTTGGAGTGGAGGGCAGAGAGGGGGAGGGGGGGAAGGGCGTGGGCAAACGCGGACTGTTTGTGAGGAGGCGGTTAGTGATGCGGGGGACATTCTAGGAGCAAGGAACGGACTGCTGTGATTGGGGCGCTCATGGTTTGCCAGGAGACGCGCTGTGGCAAGAAGGGCTAAAAGGACCTCGGGAATTCAGATTGAAGAGATCAAAACTAAATTGAGTGTAGAGAGTAGAGTGTCAGTTCATGGCGCAGCTTTGGTCTCGGTGGTTGACGATGGTCCGTGCACTCAAAATATATATCCGATCTTCACTATTTCCTCCTCCGCCACAAAGACACATTATCCTCCATTCTGGTCAACAGATATATTGACGCCGAAGGTAGCAGGCACTGGGCTGTAATGGCTACTGTCCTATCGGCGTTACTCTGGCCTCCAATTGCCGGTGTAGGACGCGCCCAATGGACGGCTCACCCACTGTTGGGAAGATTGAGCGATGGTGTCGAGCTAGGGGTGTTCAGATATCTACAGCACAGCCAGTTTATCCGGCCCTTCTCTATATCCTCAAAGCCATTTCGCCGAAGGCCAGAAGGGCTGCAATGCCGTCCCGCCATCGGCATTCACTCCCCGCTTCAAAGACAAAAAACGGTGTCCACTCCCCCACTAAGCCTCCTCGCAAGCCTCTCAACGTCTAAACGCGGCCGCCGCAAACCCCCGCCTGTCGGACCTCCAAAGGGCGGAGTCTCCTCGAAGGGCACCCCACCGCCCTATGACCCCGACTTAGGTGTCCCCTTCCGCCCCTCCCCCCTTACCCTCCCCGAACTCCATGGGATCTTCGGGCCTACTGCTCTCCCCCCTACGGCTCTGAACCTAATCCTCCGAATCCAGCACGGGCGGCGCATCCATGGCCTCCTCGAAGTCTCTGACGGCGAATTCGCCGCACTACCCCCCTCCCACCCGCACATCGCTGCCAGAGCCCTAGAATGGCTACGGGAGAAGTACCCTCTAGATGAGAAAGCGGCTGCGGAGATGGCGATAGAGGGGGAGGAACAGAGAGCATTAAGGAGGCGAGCGGAGAGGTTAGGGCTATATAAACCACAAGGTGGGGTGGGCGAAGGGGGAGGTATTTATGGGAGGAGTGAATTGGAGGCTATTCGGGAGGCGAACGAGCGGGAAGCAGAGAGACGAGAGGGAGAGAGGGCGAGGATTGCAGAAGAGGAGGAGAGAGCGCTTGCCGCAGTGGCGAAGGATCAGTCGATAGCTATGCGGACAAATGAGGGTAGAGTCGGGGAGTTGAGTATGTTTTATTGTTATTGTTACTATTTTACTTATTTCGATCTTTCCTATCGTTAGCTCTATAGGGGCCGCAGCTAACTCCAGCAGCTGAGAAAAGAGAACTAAGTTGGGTGGCCTACTACCGCGAACGGGCTAAGGTCACCAACGCTGAGGTCCCCCCAGAAATGAGCAAAGTGCGTCTCATCCCCCTAATCCGAACCGCTTCACTAATTTCGTACAGCCTCGCCGTATCCTCCCCTCCCTCCTCCTAACCCTTCTCATAATATCTTTCTCCCTCATCTACACGACAACATATACCCCCCCCGCCCCTCAATCACGACTCTTCCCCGCCACTCCCCCAACCGCCGCAACTCTTCTCACCCTTCTCGCCAGTAACACCTTAATCTTCCTCCTCTGGCGCCTTCCCCCTGCATGGCCATTCCTAAATCGTTACTTCATATCTGTCCCGGGCTACCCCTACGCATTCAGCATCCTGGGCAACATGTTTTCCCACCAGCAGTTCCGACACCTGGCCTTGAATATGACGGTTCTGTGGATTATGGGAAGTAGAGTGCACGAGGAACTAGGCCGCGGTGCATTCTTGGGCATATATTTCTCGAGCGGCGCTATAGCTTCCTTTCTCTCCCTATCTGCCCATGTGCTCCGCGGAAACCTGGCTACGAGTTCGCTGGGTGCGTCAGGAGCTATTGCAGGAGTATTGGCAGCGCTGTTTTCGATGCATGGAAATGGAGGGTTTGAGCCTGTGTTTGTGCCAGAAGGTATGGTGCCGAGTGTGTCGGGATGGGCGATTTTGGGGGCCCTGGTCGGGGTGGAGGTGGTGGGTATTGCAAGAGGGTGGAGAAGGGTAGATCATTGGGCTCATTTAGGGGGGTATATTGGCGGGGTTACGGGGGGTTGGTGGGTTGGCGGGTTGAGAAGGCGGAAGATGGAAGAAAAGAAGAGGAGAGAAAAAGAAAAAGGGAGAAGGTGGTTAGATAGGGTGAGGGAGGGGAGGTGGTAGGATTTTCCGGAGGAGGAGGGTTGTATTGTATACTATAGGCCTTAGACACTTTTCCAAATACTCCCTTTAGGTGAGCATTCCCACGTATCCTGGAACTAATTTTGGCAACGTGTTGGATAGAGTACGGAAAGGATTAATTGATCGCGTGTTTGTACTGGGTAGAGAGTTTCTTATCTAGTACACAACAGGGACAGATAGACAGACAGACTCGCGAGTTTTGTCGACGGCCAGACGGAGTAACTATCTAATCATAACACTTCCAGCACACACAACGCAAGCCAACAAAAATGCGTCCCAGCACTCATCCGATTTCTGTTTAAAATTCTCGTCTAGATAGCTCTTTTTATATTATTTCTTTTGGTTGGGTGTTCTCATGCTATTAGATACAGATATTTATGTGTAAATCTCAAGCATTTCCCTCTCTTATCTCAACCATGTCCCTCTTTGAACCTCCTCAATATCATCTTCGTCGCTAAGCACTCGACTTCCCTGATCCTATAGCAACTGTTCAACGACTCGATTTCCTGATGCCTACCTCGTCCAAAGCTTGGAAGGACGATGAAGAACCAGAAGCGATCGAGCTCACTGCTGAAGATTACCGTAACATCTGCAAGTAGTTGGACGAGGGTGGAGGGGCTACTTTTAGATAATACGATGCATTTTAAAAACCATGTTCAAGCTGTGCATGGAATCAGCCTTCGTGCTTGATACGTGTTTTTCTGTCCTTTCCTCTCCTCTCCTTTTCTTCCTATCTCTTTAGCCCCCCTTTCTCTGTTCGCTTCTCTCTTTTACGACATTGTTGAACAGTGCTGGTGTCTTGCAGAACAGTTTTTCTTGTCTAGAATTATGTCTTGAAGGGCTAGTCCCATAAATAAGGTTTTGCATTCTTATCACGAATTAGGTTAGCAGGCGTCTGAGAATCCTATAAGATGCTAGAGGCAAAAGGCAGCTGGCAGCAGACGGCAAGCAGCAAGCCATTTTATTACACTAATTCATGAAGAGTGCCCTAATGTGATGGCTCTCGCATTTAAACCGCCACCCATTACAGCCACTTGCAAAATCGGCTTCCCCGCTAGTGAAATTTTGCCCCGCCCCAGAAACAGAGCTCTTGGCAGTACCCTTATCAAACTAAGTCAAGTGTACATACCGGATGGTACTGGTTCCTCGTGTACTTTCAGAACCTGGGTTCCGCCACATGTGGCTCAGTCTTTTTATTAACCGTTTTCTCCCATCGAATTCAGTATATCTCGACAACCTTATGGCCGGTGCGGGTCGGCCACCTCCTTGCTAGCGCCGTCTAAGTGTCGACCCTTATGCCTTACCAAAGGGCATTAGATATATTCCAGAACACCATGGAAGAAAATGTGCGGTAATTATGTCATCACTACTGCCTGCTTACTAATGTATATTAGATGTTGAGTGAAGCATCTAGAAGATTCTGGAGACATGCTACCCATAATATAAATATTAGCAGTACCCCTAACCCCTCTATGAAATAGAGATTATAAAGGGAATATATATATATTAATGAACAGGTCTATATAAGTGCTATTTACAGAGATATATTCTCTGGACAAACCTTAAGAATAGTGACATGGCTGGATGAATGGGTTAACCGGATTACATCTCCGTACATTGCTGTATAGGTTGCTCGATATTCAGGTGGAAGCCAAAGTAGTGATTGCTCTTCCAACATAATCCACCGATCTTTTATAAAGAGAGCAGGTAGCTCTTTGTCCTGAGGGGAAAAAATAGTAGAGGGAGGTAAGGAAAGAGATATCCGCCCTTTTTTTGTCTGTAGATACTGGCCATTTGGAGAGGGGACTAATGCCCAGACCCAGTCGGAATGGCCTTCAAGCGTGCTGCGGCAAGAGCCCGTCATTGTCTCCCATAGCCGTACAGTGCTGTCCTCCGATCCAGAGGCTATTAGCTGGCCGTCTGGTGAGAAGGCTACTGTCAAGACCCAGTCGGAATGGCCTTTAAGCGTACTGCGGCAAGAGCCTGTCATTGTCTCCCATAGCCGTACAGTGCTGTCCGATGCAGAGGCTACTAGCTGGCCGTCTGGTGAGAAGGCTACTACCCTAACCATGCCGGAATGGCCTTCAAGCGTGCTGCGGCAAGAGCCCGTCGCTGTCTCCCATAGCCGTACAGTGCTGTCGTCCGATCCAGAGGCTACTAGCTGGCCGTCTGGTGAGAAGGCTACTACCCTAACCATGCCGGAACGGCCTTCAAGCGTACTGCGGCAAGAGCCCGTTGTTGTCTCCCATAGCCGTACAGTGCTGTCGTCCGATCTAGAGGCTACTAGCTGGCCGTCTGATGAGAAGGCTACTGCCCTGACCATGCCGGAATGGCCTTCAAGCGTACTGCGGCAAGAGCCTGTCATTGTCTCCCATAGCCGTACAGTGCTGTCTGATGCAGAGGCTACTAGCTGGCCGTCTGGTGAGATAAGCGTGCTGCGGCAAGAGCCCG